>BLKR01001742.1:0-254221 GCA_011170035.1 Teleogryllus occipitalis
TCGAACTCGCTCTCGAACTCGCTCTCGAACTCGCTCTCGAACTCGCTCTCGAACTCGCTCTCGAACTCGCTCTCGAACTCGCTCTCGCACTCGCTCTCGCACTCGCTCTCGCACTCGCTCTCGCACTCGCTCTCGCACTCGCTCTCGCACTCGCTCTCGCACTCGCTCTCGAACTCGCTCTCGAACTCGCTCTCGACTCGCTCTCGCACTCGCTCTCGAACTCGCTCTCGCACTCGCTCTCGCACTCGCTCTCGCACTCGCTCTCGCACTCGCTCTCGCACTCGCTCTCGCACTCGCTCTCGCACTCGCTCTCGCACTCGCTCTCGCACTCGCTCTCGCACTCGCTCTCGCACTCGCTCTCGCACTCGCTCTCGCACTCTCGCACTTGCGCCGCTCTCTCACTTGCCCTGGGGTCCTTTTACTTATGTAACTCTCATAGTTTGGCCTCATATACACTTGCATATGATATCGAGTAGCAAAGCCTTCAGAGACAACAAAGGTGAGTTCGATTGGACTAAGAGCAAAACGCTGCAATATTTGAGATATGCGTGGGTTCTATGGAAATGGTAAAATCGAAATTATTTGTTTTCCGAAGCGAACTCAGTTTCTCCAAAAATGTACGCCTTCGAATATACTATTACACCACAAGGATATGAAAATGAATATATAATTATTTCACAACCAGACACATTGTAACACATTCTCTGTAGTCTATTATTTGAGAGTCTGGACGTATCTCTCTCATTGACTTCCAAAGACCATTCCTCTTTCATTCTCAACCATGCTAAGTGTAAATATTTACATACCTCAACAGCTGGCAACATGCAGTGCCAAAAAGCCAGATAAAGATCTTCAGTGTTGTCAGATTCAATGAGTGACAATTGACTTTTGGGAAAATAAGGCATTCTTTCGTCAAATAGAGAACTGTGCAGAAGGATTATATTTTATTAAACAATGCTATTTCTTACGCCGGCAGAGTTTTCGCACAAATAACAACAAATATATTTATGCTCTATTTGGGAATTTGATTAAATCTGAAATATTCGCGTGATATCGCGAGTACATTGAATGATATTTGAAAATGAATCCTGAAATATATTTTAGATGTAATTGAATGCTTTCTACAGTTGAGATAGATTGTTACCTGAAATAAAAGCAAGATGCTACAACATTTAGGGATAATAGTACGTATTACCATCTACAAAATGTTGTGCCCGAGTAACAAACTGGTGACAGGTGAACAGTATTAGAATGTAAAAAAAATGTTTCGTTGTACTCTGAATAACTTTGTTATAAAACATTAACAAAAAATATTATTTGCGTTAAGAGCGAGCTGTTTAAATACTTATTTTATTTACTTCATGTAGAGGTATTTTTTTCATGAAATTATTTCTTTTCAAATTTTGAAATTTATTATTTTTATTTCTCAGAAAAGGGATTGAAAACTTCACGTGGGTCAAATAATTGACACTCGACATTGTGTTGAAATTGTTATATCTTTCCTTTTTCTGAGAGTAATTCAAATTATTTGTGTTCTCTACATAGAAACTGATGCACTCGATGATGAACTTCTATGTTACGCGAGAATCGTTTAGCTTGTTTTGTATAAATGGCCCCTTCCGAAATGCATTGCTTGCGGAAGCAGCAATTGCGTTGTATCAGCCGTAGCAAGAATAATTTTTGCTGGGTTGTGTTAAGTAAGCCTAATAAATATCCATTGTTTCCTCAATTTTTTTTTATTTGGTTACGAGATAGCATTCATGAGGGGGAAATTACCACATCTGAGTCAAACAAAATCTCCTTTGTGTTCAATCATTTATCAAGTTATCTAATGCAGGAAACCCTTAGTTTAGATCTGCCCTAAATGAAACTTGCGGAAGCATAATTTCAATCTGCGCGCCCAGAAATAATCAATAATCTCAACATTTTAGCTCAAAATTTTAATTAGCAATTGACAAGATATTGAGGATAGAATGTGCACGGCACTATGATTGTGTGGGTATCTAAAACACAAGAATTAGTTCGTACTGAAGAAATGCTCAAAATAATTCGATCATTCCAGGTGGTTTTTTATTAATTCCAATAAAAATTGGTTCATTTTCAGCGTTCATTGTTCCGCCGCTACATACAGTGATTATAATGTATAACAAAATTTAATATAAAGTAGGTTTATTAGATCAAATGTCAAGTCCACGAAAACACTTGATTCTATTTAAGTGTTCCAGTATATGGGAAGCGATGTTCTCCCTACTCGACCGTTTCATCGCAAACGCGGAGATAAGGCTCGTGGACGAGAAGGGAGCGAGGGCGAGAATGTCAAAAGGGAGGGGCCGTGAGCGAAGAAACGTGGCGTGATGTGAGAGGGAAACGTAGGTAGAGGGGGTGTGGCAGGGGGAGGAGATGGAGGAGTGGGAGATGGTGAGGTGGGTTGAAAGGGGGCGTTGGGGAAACCAGGCGTGGTGAGAGAGGGGGCGTGCCCTTAGTCCTCATCTGTGGATGAGCCCTTTGCTACACGTGCGCTGTCCAGATAGCGGCCGGAGGCCGGTGACGGTGCCTCGCTTATCGCTAGGCCATTTGCGAGCCAACGCGCAGTGGGTCGGAAGGAAAGGGCGAGCGGTAGAAATTCATCAACGCACTGCAGTGCGGATGTTGTGTAAGAGCGGCAGCAACCGAAATATTTCATAGCTGCCTAGCCAATGGTGGCACAGCGTAAATAAACGATACTTTCCCGACGGTTCTTCTATACTCTGTAGAAGATCCTGGAAGTTCTGTCTATTTTAACCAAATACACTTCAGAATTATTCTAAACCTGTAAGGGATCACTATTTGCTGCAAATGACGCAAAAATTGCAATATACATCCGTGAAGAAATATTTTCTTGTATTTTGCCCTTTGAAATTTCTCGATGTCCTTTTTTGTAAGTATATTTGAAGAATTGAATGTATGCAAATTATAAGAAATACACAGAAGGAAATCCATGAAAAGATTAGAAATATAATAGCCCATTCTGTGCGAGTTTTTGAAGCTTATGGTTTTACGAAAGAAGCGTCGTGACCGAATAATATTGCACAATATTTTTATAAAAATCATATTTCAACAATATATTGTTGTCTTCAGGTCATTTGGTCTAAAATCGTCGGTTAATAAAATATAATGTTTTTCTAGAAAAGATGAAAACTTCCCTTGATTTTCTGTTATATTATTGGATAAAAAATAATGTTGTAAATCCATAAGAACAGGCGGTTCATTATTAAGCTCACAATAACAGAATCGGGTGCGCTATTCAGCTGTCAGCCCACCATAAATTAATAACGATATCGATAGAAACGCCAACTATTATTTCTTTTGAGAAGTACATAAAGCGTACATGAAGCTGCTTCCAGTATCCCTTTTTTTCTAAACTGACAAATATTCGTATTTCTATAGATGCGCCATCTCATATTTTTTGCCAGAAGAACATAAAGAACTCTTACCTCTGAAGACGTCAAAAAGTAATTAACACAAAATATGGGAGTATATATACACAATGATTTAGTAGCACATATATTATCTGACAATATATTAAATGTTAGAGCAGGAAAATATAAAGTTGGTGGTGAAAGCATAATCTTATTTGCACATGTTGTTTCTACAATTATAAAATCGGCACACGATCCAATTTCAACTGTTTTAGTTACATTTGAAATAAATTTTCTAATTTGCTATGTGAACGAGCAATTTTGTGTTACAAGAAATGAGGGTAAGAAGAGATGGAGCTACCCTTACTTCATCATGTAAGAGATAAGAGCATATTTGCGTGTGTGTGTGTGTGTGTGTGAGAAAGAGAGAGAGAGAGAGAGAAATAGAGAGAAAGAGAGAGGAGAGCGAGAAAGAGAAGAGAAGAGAGAGAGAAATAGAGAGAAAGAGAGAGGAGAGCGAGAAAGAGAAGAGAAGAGAAAGAGAAATAGAGAGAAAGAGAGAGGAGAGCGAGAAAGAGAAGAGAGAGAGAGAGAGAGAGAGAGAGAGAGAGAGAGAGAGAGAGAGAGACTGGGAGATGAGACTAAGAGGATAAGAGATGTTTTTCGGTACATCTCTTAATAAAAACTTGAATGATATACATCAAATCACGAATGCCTATTGTATTTATCTTACAACTCACGCCATGTCTTGAGGGTGATCCAATAATGTCGGGAAACTTACCTGAAACCAAAGAGAGAAACAAATCAAAACTCAGGAACACAAATTACATAGCGACACTGATATTCCACATTTCACGCACACACATACACAAAATAAAACATCAGTGAAACAATGATTTAATTTACATTTTCTGTGCATATATTCCTTAAATATAATTGAAACACACATACACATATTGATGTCTTCTATCTTCAAAACATTTAATACTTTTTGAAGGCACTTTTCACATAATACTTTCAAAATTGCTAATAACATGACTTTTTGTATTATGTAAGAAATAGGTTTATCTGTGTTGAATGACACATTTCAATTATTGTGTTAGAGATAGGGCTTAGAGAAAAACTTATTTAGTCTCATATTGTACCCGAATATATGTATATTTGGCATTTCGGGCAGATTGTCCGACTTTGGCGGCCAGCTACTGTAACAGCGCCCCTCAAGCGTGGGGTTAATTTAATTCCCTCGCTTGGGGGGCAAGAGAGACATGTTGCGAACATGACATATTCCTCCTTCACCGTAACAAGGGAACTTCGCCTGCCTGAGCTTTCCTTCGTGACACAGCTACAAAAACTGAGACAATTTTAAAGGAAAACTACTACTCTATTTTTGCCTCGACCGGGATTCGAATTCAGGGCCACAGTACGGTAAGCTAGAACGCTGCCTAAGAGCTATTCTAAAGACCTTCTTGAATATATGAATGTTTAAAACGTATAGAGAAATTTACTTATTTTTTAATGTGAATAAATATTATTGTTATTTCTTCTAAATTCATACTTTTCAAAGGTTATTTAGTGGTGGTCATTTTCTATGGTATCCCTGCAATAGTATTCCGTGTTGTCGTTACTGTGAAGTAGGTTACACGTTAGGACATCTATCAGCGACCGATTATACGTTTTACAGGTCGAATTCTCCACAATACAATACAGAGAAACGAAAGACGAAAAGAAATGACAATGATGGTCTCCTTTTGCTTTCTGAAGATAGCGATTGATTCTGTATCAAATACATCATACCCCCACATGGGAAAGAAAAGTCTGTAATTAAGGGACTAATCAGAGGGTTCTTTTAGGGTACACTATTAATTATCTTAGACCGTACAAAAATGCCGAAAAAGAAACGTAAAGAGGGAGGTTCTCATTAAAATAGGTAGTGGTGTTTGGAGACGATTTTCATTAACAATTCACTAGTTCGACTTTGGCAACTCTAACAACTCAGAAGAAAATCCATTGCGGTCGATCAAAGCTCTCGGGTTACTCAAGTAACGAGCACGTGCAAAATGCAAAGGAAAGGAAAACAGGCCAAGATATACATGCTTCTTAATAGACGTTGCTTACCGAATACAAGAATATCGATTTACACGGTGCATCAAGACTGCAAAAGAACTTACTGAAGTATGCAAATAAACACGATACTCTTCAAATAAAACTAGTGGAATTACAACAGCATATATTTTTTCGCATTAATTCTAACTTTTGCAATTATTAAATTTTCAGAGAGTTCAACAAAAATGAGACGTGTGTCATACTTTTAAGCATTACTTGTTTTATTTGTAGAAAAAAAGTCAAGAAAAAATTTGGACCGTTTTTTAAGAAAATGTTTTCTTACAAATTTCATTCACTGGAGGAAATTACGCGAAAACTATTCGCTGTAGTTGTACAAGACCTTTTCCATGAACTTTAATGAGCTTATTTTTAAAACAGACTTCATTTAAGAGAAAAATCTAAATCTTCAAATTTGTAATTTTGTCATCTTAACCTTTTGCAACTTTAGAAAATACGTAGAATTCGTCGGAAATGTCACTAGCATGACTTTTTACTATTCGATGATTCACACGAAAAAAATAAAAAAAAGAATTTGGAGCCGTTTTTGACACAGTAGTTGTTTAAATATTGTCTAAAGTTTACGCACAATTACGCAAAACCTGCTTGATTTTTTGAACAAATGTACAAGACGTTATTACAAGATTTGTCTTTGAAAAACGGATTTCATTAAAGAAAAAATCTATATCTTTAATATTGTGGTTGTAGAAAAACGGAGTAAAAATTTCTGTGGGGAATTTTCCAAAAATCTGTTTTAACGAGAAAGAGACCCGCGCCGTTCTTTTAAACGTTTTCGTGGGTAACCGAGAACAAACATTAACCAACAAATTTTTAGTCACTTTGGACAAAAAATTGAGATTGATTCTGAGGATCCATGTAAAGCATCTCCCCAAATCAAAATATCCGTTTCGAACACGAAGGGCCATGAACTCGTTCAGTTTGAACGAGGAATATCAATTTTGGAAAAAACTGTTTGAACGGTTAACGGGCTAGCGTTGACCGCAGACGGTCACGCACGGTCGACGGACGGACGGACGGACTGAGGAGAAAAGGAGAGACATGTTTAGCTGTCAATCGATTTTTCTGTGTAAGGGTCCAGAAAACATGGATTCTGCCTTTTTCAAAGGTTGTTAGTTTTGCAAAAGGGTGATTACAAAGGTGTTTTTAACACAAATTTAAGGTATGATATTGTTGTTAAGTTTTTATACAGGTTTATGTTAGAAATTTCACAGAACTACGTTTCATTTCAAAATCCACTATTTAATTAAAAAATATTGTTTTCTCTTTCTTTGTTTACTACGCTCTTATTTCATTAGTCACGTAAAATGGCAATAATTTAATTCATTTTGGGGTTTCACTTCGTAAGGGAATGACAAGAGGCCAGTATTACAGCATTGTATATCTAGTAATATATCTTATCTAATTTAAATGTTCCACAAAGCAAGTGAGCTTAATTCACATAAATAAATTCAATCATCACAAAGCAAGTTGTTTTATGGAATTATTGCGAGGGAGACAGCGTTATTATTTAAATTGGGATATTGAGGAGAAATCCCAATAGTACTAAGAAAACATTATCGAAATAGATAAATAGTCTCCCTATTTATGAAAAAACTGAATGTGATGGCGAAAATGTATGTAAAAATCTTAATGGTACACTCAAAATGAAGTCAAATACAAATATATGCATAATTCGCTTTATATTAATGTATCAGAATTCAAGAATCCCGATATACAAAGGATTCGACAACCATTCAGAACTCCGATTCAAAAAACAAATGATTGCATTTCATCCTCAACATTATCTTCCCGCGGTACTGTTTCGTTAGTTTTCAATTCTATCAAATTCATTCCATTCATCACATTATAACAAAGCTTTGAGAGATCCTTAGAAATAATATAATGAGCAAACCATACTTGCAGAAAAAAGATGCTTCCTTTTTTCTGAAGTTTATGTTAACTGATGTCCTTATACGTACAAACGAACGCTGTCTTAGCATTAACATACATAAAAACCCACGCTTCTGAAAAATAACAGGAGTCGTAGTTCACCGGGAGACATTGAGAAGCCAAAGGTAATGTAAGGTTATGTGCGTGAGGGCAGGTCAGGCGAGGTCAGGTGAAGCGGGGTCATGCCCTCCCGCAGCACCGGCCGCCCACGCTCTGCGTGTTTCGTTTGCGGCGCAGACGCACTACACTTGCGGGGGCGTGGCCCATTATCTACGCTCGGCCTCATCACACAACGCTATCCGGTTTCCTTTCAGCGGTGGCATTTAAACTAGTGGCGCTATAACTGCACGTACTTTTCGCCCGTTTTTCCATGCAAAATTACGCGAAAAGTACTCGAATTTTCGAAAAATTTTACATGATCTTATTTCAAAATCTACCTTTAAGGAACAGATTTCATTAAGGAAATGTCTTTATCTTTAATATTGTAGTTGTACGAAGAAGCTGAAAATATTTTGAACTTTTGCAATTTTTCAAAAACCGAGTTTTTAACGAACACGAGACTTGCACCATTGTCTTAAATGTTGTTCACACTATCCAAGAACAAAATTTAATAAAAAACGATGGAATTATTTTTGAAAATTTATAAAAGGTTCGAAGGGCTTCATGCAAATTACCCCCAAAATTAATATGTTGGTTTCAAATTCAAGGGGTCGCGATATCAGCCAGATCGATTGCCGAATATCAATTTTGGAGAAATGGTTTAGCCGTTAGAGTTGTTCGCAGACAGACAGACGGACGGAGTGACGTTTGACCATCAATCGATTTTTCGCTATCAAAAACCGATAAAGCATGGATATGTGAAAGTAGTGATATATTTATTTGGCAATACAATGAAATACAAGCTGTACTGTATACCTTATGTACATGAATGTGTCACAATGAATTCTGAAGACGCTCTCCCAACAGCAAAACCATAAGAAGGGTCTCTATGAACGTAAATGGAAAAAAAGATTTCAAAGTTACACGACGTTATTACTAAATACACTATTGTGGGAATGAAAATAAATTTTTACTCTGTGGAAACATTTGTTTTCAGTTGTTGTTTACATTTCAGTTCATTTTCTCATATTCATCCAATATGCACATAAATCAGGGTCAATTTTTTTTATAATTAAAATTCACCCCCTAAACGACTGATTTTTTGCACCTGACACTGAATCCCATACATTGTATTTCAATGGTATCCCTGTTAATCCATCAATAGTCGCGTCAAAAATAATGGGACGCAATGAAACCTTAACATTAATAATTCTCTAACGAATAGTATAGCACGGTTTGATTTCTTTAACCGTTCGGGCATCTTACTTTCCTCAGTCAATGGAGCAGGGAGGTCGCTCTTGTCTTTTCAGAGCTATCATCCCCTGTCATTTCTATTTTTATTATATCATTTCCTCATAATTTTATACTCTGACGTAAGTTTTTTGTAATAAATCTACAATTCTGGTATATTTTACTGAAACTGCCTTAACAATTCAGCTCCTATAGCTTTTCCTGATAACTCACGTTGTACAATCCTAGCGTGCATCAAGGCTAGGGATGTTTTAATCCTTGTAGTACCTCTGCAGATGTCGAGTTCCGAAGTATTCGATGGCCTGGACGTGCAGCGCTGACTTTCTGCGTAAACGTAGTAATAGTTTTAGCGTAGTACCAGCGAGGTTCTTTACAGCTGACGCTGCTTCTCGCACCCCAGTCACCAAGTCCTTCAATCTTACCAATCTTCTTCTTGAAGATACCGTTCTTCATCGCCTTTTCCATCTCCTTTACCTGTGTTTTTCTTACTGTCACACTTCCTATATATAACAATATCTAATTGATTTATGTCGACATTAGGTACTTTATCCAGTAATGTAAAGCCACAACATCGCTTTTGCATAAATGTGCAAGAGCGACTTCCACCCCCTTCTAACTGCGCGCCGCGAAAACTTCCGAATGGTTCCGCCAGATATCGTTTCATTAGCATAATGCAGCATTTCATTAGCATTAGCATATCGTTTCATTAGCAGTATAATTTTCTATTGCTTACGGAGGCGATTTATTTCAAAAAAATTTCTAATTCTCTACGGTGAAACGTTACCACACAATATTCAGAACGCAGGAAATTAAGTTTATATTATGTATATATATATATATATATATATATATATATATTGAATTCATTGTTATTTTATTGTTTTGTTCCTCAGTCTAATAATTAACACACAGAATGCGTAGATAATTGAGTTCGTACTGCTGCACTTCGCCAACAAATAACTTACATCGGCACTTCCAGCATTAAACGCACGATTGTCACGCACGTTGTGTGAAGTAAATTACTAAAAGTACCTTGAAAAGTACTTTGTAACATGCTTCAAACAAAAACCTGTATTTTACGATACTTGGCAACATACTGAAACAAACAAAAACCTAAATACCGAAAGAAAGAGAGATGTCTCTAATCTGAAAATAATGCTTAAATATACAGAAAATCCGCAATACTGTTTGTCAACATTCCTCGCATTTTCAGTTTTGTTTCAGCTCTGCGAACCCGAGGGCAGCGCTTTGTTCGACGCTCGTCAGTACGTGGAAGAGCAGCAATCGCCAGCAAATATTGTTTTTGCTCCACACAGTGAGTTACGGCGCTATCGATTCCTATGATCGGTTCGGTCATACTAGGTGGAGAACGAACAGAAAAAAATGTCGCTACGAATTTGCACAAATCCACTCTGGAAATAGTAAAAACGCATTTCTCATTTGGAAAGTTTTGAATACGGTCCTCAAAGCACTGATCCAGTCTTCAAATACATTTTTTACTGTTCCTTGATGTTAAATTTATGCTCAGAAATACCCTGGCTTCCAAAACACATGTTGCCGCGTTCAAACCCGTCTGATTGGTTGATTCTTAATGATTCCGGGCGCGTCACTTACTATGGTGATTAGTCTCGTACGTGTAGTGCATGTTTTTTCTCGGGAGATGGCGGTGATCTTCCCCCGCTGGATGGCGAGATCCGGTGCCGACCTACCGTCGGCTAGTGGTGTTTCCCCCTAACCAGGACTCTTCCACCAGCGGGACACCGCCCCAGCCGGGTCAAGCTCTAAGCTCCCGATCGGTCTCCCGGCATGTGTGATTATTTATTTATATTTTTTCTGTACATTGTAGACTGATGATGACAGCAAAGCCGTCGAAAGCCAGCTATTTGATTAAAAATACCATGTTGACGAATATGACCTCTCTTAATTCTTTGCAAACCTTATTGCACTTTTAGGTTTTCATTTGAATTACTTATGTAGATAAAACCTAAATGAAAAAGCTTTAAAAGTAAAATTCAGAGCCTTTTTTTAACCAGCTCAATTTCATTTGCGAAAATAAAACAGAATAAAAATTATCTACCGTTTTCAAGCAGTTAAATATGAAAGAATCGTTCTTATCACGTCATAGGTAGGAATAATCTGGATAAAATCGCAAAAAGGGGCATGTTGGTAAATAATGGAAAGAGTATGTTTTTACCGCAACCGTCTCATTTGGCTAAGAGATTTTAGCCTGAAGACACTAAACATCGTTTCATATAGAAAACAGAGGGTTTCGTATTTTAGCAGTTGGTAATACTGGAAGAACCATGTTGCGTCCTTTGCTCCCACCTTAGTCACCACTGTGGGCACCGTTGCACTGCCCCCACCCCCACCCAGCCCGCTGACACGGCAATTAACTCCTCTTGTGCGCCCCACAAAATGAAAGATCGAACCAACTTGTGGAAAAGATTGCTTGTCCACTGTGCGCTACAGGTCACATCTCTTTTCGTGGGAAGAGTTGTATTTTCCCATTACATGTGGTACTCTTCTCAAACCGCCCAAACTGCCTCCTGGGCCCCTAGGCTCCGCCGCCCCCGTCTACGTCCACTCCACTCCCACTACACACGCCGACCACGCGTCCTACGAAATGAGAGGTCAGGAAAATTCGCGCAGCTGGTACGTTGCCCGGTTTGCGCTGCAGGTCACATCTGCGCGCGTGGGACGAGCTGGATTGTCCTCTTCCGCGAAGAACGCCCGGCGCCACCGCGCAACCGCTCCATGACCTTCCCGCCTGCACCTCGTTCCACCCCCGCCTCCTACGCGCTCCTGCCACAGCCCCCTCCACGCCCCAGCCCCCGCCTCCTCCACGTCCGGTCCCCGACTCCTCCACGCCCCTACCTTAACTCCACCAAGCTCCTACCCCAACCCAACGCCCATTCCCCGCCGCCTCCACGCCCCAGCCCCCGCCTCCTCCACGCCCCTGCCCACTCCCCTGCCCACGCCTCTGCCACGCTCCTGCTCACGCCCCTGCTCACGCCCCTGCTCACGCCCCTGCTCACGCCCCTGCTCACGCCCCTGCTCACGCCCCTGCTCACGCCCCTGCTCACGCCCCTGCCTCACCTCCACCACGCCCCTTTCCCCGCCTCCTTTCGCACCTGCCTCCGCCTCCTTACGCACCTGCCTCCGCCTCCACCACCCCCCTGCCCACGCCTCCTCCACCCTCCTACCCCTGCCTTCTGCCCCATCTTGCCCCTTCCTCCTGTGCCTTCACTGTTCGCGCCACACCCATCTCTTTCGCTTCCATCGCCGCTCTCATCGCTCCCATCGACCTTATTATGCGCGCAAGTTTTCTTGATATTCCACAGCAGGGGGTGCATGGAGGGTAGTACCATATTGCCCCCACCGCCGTCACCAACTCTACAAGCAACGCCCGCAACCGTCACCGCATATCCTCTTCCTTCCACTCTCTGTCCCATTACCCACTTTCCATCAGCCCAAGTCACCCCTCCCTTTCTTGCCTCATCTACATAGGAGCTCTGAAGCACACGCCTCACCTCTCCTTCTCCGATCAACACCATCACTACATGTATGCTCGCAACATTCATTGTGCCCACTGCATCCACCTCTTGTGCCCCCTCCAGTTAATTCACCACCCTCAATCGTGCCTGCTTACATCACCGCATGCCCTCTACGCCCTGTCAGTCACTTTTCCGCAGTCCACGTTTCCCACCCATTCTTCTCTCATCAGGAAACGAGCTCCGAAGCGCACGAGTGACCTCTCGTCCTCCCATCACCAACACTACATTTACGCCCGCAACCTTTATCTTGCCCACCGCATCCACCTCTTCTTCTTCATCCAGTTAATTCACCGCCCCCAATCGTGCCCGTCTACATCACCGCATGTCCTCTGCATACGCTCCACACCACCCTCTACGCCCTGTCAGTCACTTTTCCGCAGTCCACGTTTCCCACCCATTCTTCTCTCATCAGGAAACGAGCTCCGAAGCGCACGAGTGACCTCTCGTCCTCCCATCACCAACACTACATTTACGCCCGCAACCTTTATCTTGCCCACCGCATCCACCTCTTCTTCTTCATCCAGTTAATTCACCGCCCCCAATCGTGCCCGTCTACATCACCGCATGTCCTCTGCATACGCTCCACACCACCCTCTACGCCCTGTCAGTCACTTTTCCGCAGTCCACGTTTCCCACCCATTCTTCTCTCATCAGGAAACGAGCTCCGAAGCGCACGAGTGACCTCTCGTCCTCCCATCACCAACACCACATTTACGCCCGCAACCTTTATTGCGCCCACCGCATCCACCTCTTCTTCTTCCTCCAGTTAATTCACCGCCCCCAATCGTGCCCGTCTACATCACCGCATGTCCTCTACATATGTTCCACACCACCCTCTACGCCCTGTCAGTCACTTTCCCGCAGTCCACGTTTCCCACCCATTCTTCCCTCATCTAGAAACGAGTTCCGCAGCACACGCCCCACCTTGCTCCGGTTGCAGGCCGCGTACCTTCGCGTGGCGGAGCTGAATTCCTCCCTCGAGCGGTCCACTTTCTGCGCCGCCCCCGCCTACGCCACGCAAACGTGCGCGCCCGCCTGCGTGGGCGGGCGGGCGGGCGGGCGGGCGGGCGGGCGGGCGGGCGGGCGGGCGGGCGGGCGGGCGGGCGGGCGGGCGGGCGGGCGGTCGTCGCCCCACACAGAGAGTGGGCGGCGCTTTGCGTACGCGAGCGAACAACTCGCAATTCGCCGCGCAGCTATTTCCGTGTGCCGCCAGAGATGCGTTGGGAGTTGATTTCCACCCCCCCCCGTCCCAACTCCTGGATCGGACTTTCTAGTAGGTGGAGTGAGAACTAAAGTAGAATTGCTAGTTGATTAACTGGCGTTGCTCGGGTATTTATTTTTGCAATCGTCTATTAATTAGCTCCACCCGCCACGCCAATTTTGCCAGTTTCGCCAGTTTTGTCTGCTCTGTCCGTTTCTGTTCGCTACGCTCGCCTCTGCTTCCGTCGCCAGGGAACATTGCCAACTTTACAAAGTAAGGATTGGACTAAAATAAATTTTATTAAAAGGGCACGTTTTGAAGTAACAGTTTTATTCTTTTCTTTCAGCCATTAAATCGTGTTCGTTAAAATATTGTTAAGATACACATGTCATAAAATTATAAAATCATTGTGAATATTAGTTACTCATTACGTATAATACGTACCGATTTTGATCAGATTGAATAATGAAGGTGAATTAATCCTAACCACTACACCTTGTCAAGGAGATTCTTTTCAAATTCTATTCAAAACTTCATTACTTTCTTTAGTCACTATTCACAACAGTTAATATTAGATGGGCAAACTGATATTTGTTTGTACATGTTTACTGGTAAAGCGCAGTTAATGCTGTTCTACACGTCTCCAAGTTGATGACCGGGCTCCGGCTTTCAGTCTAAGCGCTTGACATATAACATCATTGAGAATACCAATGATACCTGAATTTACAACGCATTTTACGTGTAAATTCTTTTATGATAAACAGTTTTGTGGGAAAAAAGATACGAATGAAAATTAGAAATATTCAGAATGAAAATTTCCCTACAACACAATAAAGATAATGAAATGAATAAATACAAATAATATACATTCGGTGTGCGAACGCCTCAATAAGAAATCAGAATATATAAAAATTCATTTGAAGACTGTGTTAATTCAAGAAACAAATTACTACAAATACGTTCGTGATTTGATAGCAAATAAAATATTCTGAAAATAAATAATTCGATTTTCTCAAATAAGAAAAATGTACAATATTCGATAAAATATTAGTCATAAATATTATAACAATTTCCTCAACGAGCACTGAAGTCCGTCCTCGTTTCCGCAACTCACAGCCCGTCAACAATAATATTACCGGTAGTTTACAGCCCCTAACACCACGGGTCGCTTCCTACTTTGTATTAGTTTAGCTTTGCACCTCCGGTGGGAATTATCTCGTGTTATTTGTTTTGTAAGTTCGCAGTAAACAAGACATTATTCATATTACAATTGTACGGTGTGTCGAGTTTCGGGCATTTAAAGCTACATGAACAAATGCCCGTTAAAATACTTGTTTAAATATTTATTTCATTACAAAATTAGATTTATTCATAACCAATCTGATGAATCAAAGCATTGCGTTTCATGCCAATGTGGGAAAGAGAGCATAGTAATTCAGCTTTTGCTCAGTGTACTGATATGTTTACCTCAGAAGATTAAGATGACGAATGGCACCGCATTTGTGTCATTTCCTGAACCGGTTAATGGTCTAACCATGAGTGACGGGAGGTCGGAAAGACGAACAGATGGACGCACAAGAAAGACGAACGCAGGTTAGTCAATTACTATATGAGGATTTTTATATTCCTGTGAAATATGTAACGAAATTCAATAATCCTTATTCATACTTATACAGAATCATTGGATCATTAAATGGAAAATACGTACTGGTTATTATGAGGCTGACTAAATGAGTTATTACATACTACACAAAGTGGTTCAGCGCCGACATTTTTGCAACCAACTGAATCCTTTTTTTCCCCAAAGCAGCGCCCTCTGGGAAATTATTCATTATAATAAATTTTTGCTTTTTAAATTTTAGGACTAAGAAAGCACTTACATGAAAAATGATATATTCGTGGTTTGATTACTTCTATTTTTACAGTTACATGACGAAGACACTGAAGGCATTGTGAATACATTATTTTAACTACTAATATAATTTAAATGCTGTTAAACGTAAAAGGAAATAATATAGAAATAAAAGCTGATACAAATAACGCGTCGATGTAGTTTAACATTAGTCTGGCTTCACCAGCCACCACTGACCACCAGCCTGACGGCGGCAGGATTTTCGACACTAGCTTTTCAGCTAGGTCGAATTCAGTCGCTGTCTGGAGAAGAATTCCAGCGGCCGGCTGCTCTGATTGGTAGTTTTCCGTGGTTTCTCCGATCAACACCAGGCGAATGCCGGAGCAGTACCCTAACAAACGGGCCACGGACCGCGCGCCTGTCCGTCCCCTTCCTTGTCCTATCCTCTCCCCTTACACACTCACACTAACATGCACTACACTACCACATATTCCGGGAGACCGGTCGGAAGCTTAGAGCTTGTTCCGGCTGGGGCGGTGCCCCGCTGGTGGGAGAGTCCTGGTTAGAGGGAAACCCACACTAGCCGTTTGGTAGGTCGGCGCTGGATCTCGCCATCCAGCGGGGGAAGATCACCGCCATCTCCCGAGAAAAAACATTCACTACACTAACGGGACTAATGACCAAAGTAGTTGACGCGCCCGGAAACACGAAAAAATCAAGCAATCAATCAATCAACCAGGCACCACTCTGATGTTTCGACTGCAAAGAACATGGCAGCCGCTAGTTCTGCGACCGTCCACCCAGAGCGCTGGGGCAGCCACTCCATGTTGTATATTCCAACTCATTGGAGTAACTCAACGGGCGATCGAAAGGTTAGCGGGTCTTCCTGGGGACGCGGGAGCGCGTAGTAGGCCAGGCGAAGCTGTCAGAGCACGACAGCCGCGATGGAGTTCAAGGGAGTGTGATTTGGACGCCGAGGCCCTGCAAGCGAAAGCAGTCAGAGCAACGGGTCGAGTTCCTCGAGGCACGTGGTATCGGCGCGGCAGGGACGCGGGCGCGGGGATAAACAAGCGAAGGAAGCGACGCTGTTGTGGCAACAGTGGAGCGGCGGCGCGGCGCGGCGCGGCACGGCCGAGCACCTGCTGCCCCCCGCCGCGCCGCAGAGGTACAACTTGTGCGTGCAGTTTAATCGTTTTAGTTCCGCGGCGCGCGCCACTGGCGGTGGCGGTGGTGGGCGTGGCGATGGCGGTGGCGGAGGGAGTGGCAGTAACAGCGTTGCCAGATAGTAGATTTTCGCCTAGAAATGGTGTTTTTTTAAAATTAGCAAGCTGTTTGGGGAGTACGTTTAGGGAAGTCCTATTTATATATTAAAATGTGTTTGCACGTAAAAGTACATATAAACTATATTGGCACAATCTTAAGTTCGTGACTCCATTCACAATATTTTATGAATGGAATCTTGAAAAGTACGATTATGTTTGATATTATTTAAGCATTTAAATCTTCTTTAAATTGCAACATTTAATTGAGTTGAATGTTAATCAGTTAAATATTTTATGTTGTGAGTAACGTTGATTGTGATTTTATGCTGTAATTAACAAATTTTAATATACTCAACAAATACAATAAATGACGAAAGGAGTATATGAAGAGGGGAATAATTGCGCAAGAGGCATGTTGAAGAAAACGAGCGACAAGAGACGCGAGTCATATTGCTGATGTCATATTGCTTCTGAAAAATATATATTTTAGTGGGTGTAGCATAGTGTTTGTTGGTAAGAAATATTTGCGTTCGGAAGGTACTAAAGATATTGCGGATAAAATATTGGAAGAAGCTAACAAAGTCATGAAAACATTACTTCCCACGAAAAGTAATGACAGGTATAAGTGCGAATTCAATATATATAAATATTGAGGAAAACAACTTTTCATTCTGACACAGTTTTACTATATTGTACTTTTTAGAACTGGTAAACTGACTGACAAAACTGACGTTTACATTTTTCACATTCGTAATCTTAAGACCAAAATATTTTACAAGTACAACATTTAATTTATTCACGTTACATAATTTATTCACGTTTTACCATATGCCAGCTAGCTTAACGTTTACTTCCTCAATTTAGTTCGATTCATTCGTTGTTTATATGTATTTGTTGTAGATATGTTATGTGTGGTGTACATTTTTGTTCATGTTTCATGACCGACAGCAAATACCTTGGCTACGTCTGTAATAGGTTCTTAATTAAATGGTTTTGCTCCTTTTCTGAATTCTGAATAGTAGGTATGCGTTTTTAATTGCACGATGAAATTTTAATTGCACGCGTGATATTAACAGAGATTATCAAGGATGTTTCATGAAATTAATGAGCATATTTAGTTAACTAAACGAAAAAGGTAATTTATAAAATTGTTTGTTCGATTTACTATGTAGCTTAAAAAATAAATAGAAAGAACTTTCGGGGATTATTTCATAATCTAGTGGGAACATGACATCTTATTGGTAGAACACCAGCACTCCACTCTGGCAACACTGGGCAATGATGTCGGTGGCAGTGGTGGAGGCGGTGACAGGGACGGTAGCGGCAGAAGCGTTAATGGAAAGGGGGCAACGGCGATGATGTAGGGGCCGGGGCTGTGGGGGTAGCGGAGGCAACTCTTCGACCACCCAGGTCGCTCTGGTGGTGGCGGTGACGGCCGCAGCGTAAGGGGTGATGTCTGACACCTGGGAAGACGGGTGATGGAAAGGGTAGCAATAAAGGCGAGCAGCTGCAGTGATTTGGTGCGAGTGACAGTTGAGATACCAAGGTTGTTGGAGAGCGTAGAGGCTGTGGAGGGGAAAGCAGTGTTAGGGAGGAGGGGTGCTGGCAGCGCTGTGGCAGGGTTGTGACGGCGACGGCAGTTAAGGCAAGACAAGGTGAAGGCGGATGAGGTGGCGGCGTCGATCAAGGCGGAAGACAAGAGAGCTACTCGTGTAATGATGGCGGAAGAGACGCTGGCGGCGGTGCCAACTCTGTGGTAGTAGCATTACGGTTGATTGATGGTAGTGACAGTTGTGGATTTGATTGATTTATTATTGCTCAGTGCGTTCGTTCGCGATATAAGCTAACGTAGTTTATCCCGTAAGTGTAGTGCATTTACGTGTTGACGTGGGTATGAGGATAATACAAAAAATAGTAAGCAAAGAACGCGCGCGGTCCGTAGCATGTTCGTGAGGCCACTGCTCCAACATTCGCCTGATGTTGATAAGAGATACTTCAGAAAACTACCGATCACCTAGCTAGCGTCCAAAAATTATTCCATTGCTGGGACTAGAGCCTTAGGACCTCCAGGTCAGAGGCACTACCGATACATACATATATTGAGCCACCTTAGTTGCTACGGTGGTGGGAGTGAAGGTAACTGTGACGGCGGTGGTGGCGGCGATATTGCAGGGCCCGCGCCCGCCCGCTCTTAAATGCCTTCGTGGAAACGCCCCTGAGCGATGCAACCCGTCGTCCTTACTACCTCACTGCTTTGTTTCTCATACGGCGCAACAGCCGTTCCGCAAAGCTCTGCTCTGAAGTTCGTGCACTCGTATTGCTGCTCTGGTGAACGTCATTGGAGATGGGAAATTTTAGGATAAGGGATTAAACCCGTAGTCCTTATCAAAGATTAGAGGGATTGGGAAGAAAGGATTTCACGCGTTAAATTATTTGTTGTACTGTATTGTAGTGTATAAAACACCAACCAGAAATAGGTCACAGGAAAGTATTAAACTTATAGTACAAAGTAACGGAAGCCTCGAATTGATATGTAAACGGAGATCATTATCTTCCTGAGAATTCGTACCGCACCCCAGCACCACGACCGTGAGGAATTAAAACTAATTCTTTCCAGTTTACGAAGTTTTAGTCGTGGAATAGCAACTACATTCGATATCTCGCTTGCCTCCTGCGTATTTCTAATAACTCATATGGGCATATACTTTTTATTGACGAGGCTCACCTCTTGGGTTGACCGTTGTGTTGCTGTGTTTACACAAAGTCCGTAGGGATTCCTGAAATATACCATACCTGCCCTACTTCGTTTCGACCTCAGAGAACTGAAAGTAAGGTTAAAAGAAAGACTGAAAATAATGCGGAAAGGAAGATAGTTAAAATGACCGGTAGTACTAAGTACGGGGTAACACAGTCCTGATAAATAAATTAATGTTTTAAAAATGTAATGCATTATTTTGCATATTCCTCAGCGATACTACTTAACTGAATTATAAAATTTTGGAGTTTATGTTCGCTACGCTGTGCTTTGAAGTTCCGCTATTGAGAGTTTATTAAAATAAGTTAATTATTCCTAACACAATAAGTAAGCTTCCTAGATTTTCAGAGAACAGCTCTGCGAATTTACCTAATGAAGTCTCTTCTTGGCGAACTTCTCTTCCCCGGTTTTCTCTCTTCTTCCTCTCGTCCTCCTTTCTTCATCTGGTGACGTCGAACTCAGGCCCTCAATGACGCGCAGACGCCGCCTGGGTGTTTTAATCCCGATCTCAACGATTCTCCGCGTTTTTGGGGGGGAGATCGATTTTGTAATTACTGCGTCTGCACGAAGCCTGGGATTCGGAGGGCGGATTTTGCAAAAGCGAAGGATTAGAGGGCCCCTCGGCAACGGCTCACCGCTTTGTGAACGAACGCCAGCGAACGCGTGTGCACATGTGGTTTGCGGAGGTGGTCTACGAATCGATTAAGCGTCGTTTTGGAATTTGAAGCAACGTACATGCTATGATTCAGGGCATCACGGCCCGGAGACTATTCACCCGTTTTGCTTAGTATTGCCCGATGTCCGTGTAGTTACTATGATTGTGGGAGTCTCGGGTACAAGTTCGGACGGTGGAGAATTTTCCACAACTGTGCAGTTCTCCCTTTACTTACACTTACATGCAGTACAATATCACGCATGTTGGGGACTAGTGGGGAGAGAAAGCGCTTGTGCCGGATTAGGTGGCGACCCGCGAGAGAAGATTTCTGGAGGAGGACATCTCTTCCAAGCCGACGTGAATCGGGAGAGATGGCTCAGGGAATTAACTGATGTCACTGCAGTGACTCTGACCGAGTCTTAGGTTCGAGCCCCGACGGCGGCAGGATTTTCGATCTAGCTCATTAGCTGGGTCGAATTCACTCGCTGCCTGGAGGAAAATTCTAGCGACCGGCTGCTCTGATCTGTAGTTTTCCATGGTTTCTCCGATCAACACCAAGCGAATGCCGGAGCAGTACTCTAACAGGTTACGGACCGCGCGCGATCTTTTCTACCTTTCCCCTGTCCTCTTCTCTTACTTACACTTACACTAACATGCACTACACTACCACACACGCCGGGTGACCGGTCAGGAGTTAAGAGCTTTAAGAATCCCTGCTGGGACGGTGCCCCGCTTGTGGGAGATACCGTGTTGGGGAAACCCCGCGAGCCGACGGTAGATCGGTGCCGTATCTCGCCATCCAGTGGGGGCGAACATCACCACCTCCAGAGAAAAAAACATGCACTACACGTACAGGACTAATTACTAGTAGTTCATGCGCCCGGAATATCAATCAATTCGATGTATAAGCCGGTGTCAGATCTTACTCACTATTCAGCAGGGACCACAGCCACCTCTCGCAAAAACAAATTCACTACCTAACGGAACTACTAACCATAGTAATTGGTGTGCCCAGAAACACCAATCAATCAAGCAACCAACCGGTAAATACCCAGGACATCGCCAGAACCACTTCCCCCCATCGCCCCCTCACCCTCCGGAAGTGGCTGGTGGCTACCGCTTCGGAGGGAAATTGCCAAGGCATCACATCACTGTTTGCTGCGAATTATCCAGAAAAAGCTGAACATGATTGATCTGAAATCCTAAAAATGAAACCTGAAGAAAACGGAGAAAATTTTTGTTAACTAGTAGCATTAATTCTCTCGCGAACATTGTCAGGTAAGATGAATCGAAAATAAGCCTTAGAGTTAGAGTGACACAACAACTTATCCATGAAATTTTTATTTTTAAATGATAAAAATTTAAATGATTTATTTTTTCTGATAAAATAATAAGTATGTGTAAACCTGTTTGTTCTCATTAATGAGGTCTTTAAAGGTAAACATCAACAGCTTAATTCAATGTTTGTATAATATTATAGTTAGAAATTAAATGTACATGCCGTTATACAATAACATTATAGAGGACATTATTCATTACATTTTAATACTGATAACGATCACAACGAGAATGTCATTAGAAGGTTTGTTTTGTTTCACATCGTTTGATGAACCTTTTCATTTGTGAAATTACTTTTACACATGTCTCTTAAACCAACTGGAAATTTCATTCGGTATTCCTGTGGCGTGCAACGCAGAAGATTTATGACATTTGTAACTTAATATGGAGCGTTAACTTAGCCACATATTGCATATATTGCACCTATTAATGTTAACAAGGCTTGTTGATTTACAGGGCAAGTTGCGTGATGAAGTAATTATCAAAATTAACTGAGCCCCGAAGCAACGCGGAGTGGTACAATTGATTGAGTATTTTTGCGATTAACTTGCTTGAAATCTCAAATTGAACACACCAATCTGCATCGCAACAATGAAAGAATGTGTCATAAATGTGTTAAATATATTATAAAATGTAAGATATACAAATATATGATTTAATACTCTGTAAACACCAACTCTTGACATTTTGTAGTGTTCCTGTTGGTAAGAATGTACGTGCAAGTTATGATGGCGAGAATCAAGTCTTCTTTGCGTGTGTGATTACGCATTCTATACAAAGCTAAAATATATGCAATATTTTATTCAGAACTGCCTTCTATCGGCGTTTGTTATCTGTGCCATTTTGAGAACAGATGATCTTGAATCTTGAGGACTTGCTCGCGAAGTACAAAAGTTTTTCGATACTTTGTGGAGTTTTCGACAGGGACGGAATATGCAAGGAAAAAGGTAGCGAGGGCAGCTACAAAGTTTCCAGCAACAGGTGATCGAAGAAAAGGTGAAGTGTAATTCTTCGATGTAAACCCTGACCCCTTGACAAATTTCTTCTGTTAATATTATGAGCATAAATCACGTTTTACGGTTCACTGTTGTTTTCAAGGAAGTTCAACGTTTTAGAAGCGTTAGATCCATGAGTTTTTGGAAGTTTATGCAGTTGAATTCTTGATCTACCCGTTATTTTAGGATTAGAACATTATTCTGTAAATCCTGAATGTGAAGTTTTATTTTTACACAGTGTTGAAGAAACAAAAACGTTTGCAGTATATCGATGTAACATATAAGTCAAATTAAATTTTTTTTAGAATGCCACATATCACCTACACCTAAAATATACTTGTGATAATACATGTAAAAATACGTTCTGTCGCAATATTGCGAAAAATATTGACTCATGTCAAAACCACATGCGTTCATTACATGAAGACATGGTAGTAAGATATCCCAGTCAACTAGTTACCATGTGGAAAAACAGTATAACTCCCCTACATGGTATTATTATTTCTCTCCGTGGGATTCCCTAGAATTAACGACATATCTTACGCTTATGATAGCGATATGTGACTGTGAAATTGAAGCCAAAATCGATTGAAGCCTCAAATGAATGGTAACAATGGTCGCTTTGGCATGCCATATCCACCACAGAAAATTTAAAAACCACCGTCACCATTAAACAGTAGAACCCCTCTTAACAAAAATATGCTAACCAAAATAGCGTTTAACCTAAATGATAGGATAGAGTGAGAGTAAATGAGAGAGAGAGAGATAGAGAGAGAACGGAACTACGGCGGCAATACGTCATCCATGTATGCCCTGCCAACGTTTTTCTTAGAGATATGAAGGAGAAAAATATACCTTGGGTTTCGTTTTGAAACCATCTTCATACACGTGATCCCCACCCAGGCGCCTAGTCAGTTCAATTTGTGTTACAATATAGTGACATAATAATAACTAATACATATTTAAAGAGTATATTTAAAGTCCATTATATATATATATATATATATATATATATATATATATATATATAAATTAAAAAAGGAATGTTTATTTCGTCTTGAGCATTAAAAACTGACACTTTCTTCTTAACCATAATTTTGGTTATCGAACCCCCCCTACTTATTTATATCGATTAACAGAGGTTCTACTGCTCTAGTATCATCACCACTATCTTATTTATCGCATTATTACCTCACCATTGCTAGAATTATGAATTCACTAAGCCATACATAACCAACACTGACATTAGCCACCTATCCTATTACTATTACAATCGTAACACCACTAACAACACACAAGCAACTCAGCATCTCCATATTAACAACCAAGCACACTGTTACTCCACCATACCATTGCAATACACCACAGCTCACATCACAAGGCATCACATCACATCACATCACATCACATCACATCACATCACATCACATCACATCACATCACATCACATCACATCACATCACCACGCTATCACGACACCACACGTCACAATTTACACCACTTTCTTACAACACCTCAGGACAACATTATAATATCACACGCAAGTCGACACCACACTCCGCCACGTATAACACAGTCACGTCATCAGAGCACCTCATCATACCCCACATCTCACCGCCACATTCACAGTACAACACCCCACCACTACACCAAACACAACATCATCTCACCATAATAGCCCTCACAAAACTCCACAGCCCACACCACACTTCACGGCACAGCCCACACCATCACTTCACGTCAGCCTACACTGCCACAGCATCTCACTATCAAAACCCACACCAGAGCCTACACTATAAGATCCCAAGCTACCACAGCCCTCACTACCATAGACACACCACCAGAGCTCACACCAAAAGAGCCCACACTACTGCAACCTCCACACACCACACCATCACAGCTCACATCACCTCATCCCACACTAACACAGCCCACACCAACACACTTCACGCAACCCAGGCTGTAAATCCAGCCGATCATAAAGGAGGCCATCACATATTTTTGTTAAATAATAAACATGTTAAATTGTATATTATTTTTGTAGTATATAGCGTATCATCTACTTAATTTTTTTTAAATAATTACGTAATTATAACATAAATAAATACTTAAATCAATTTTTCCAAATGAAACGAGGTAACAAACGAACACTGTAGGTCATTTTTGGTGGGGAGGGCATGGCCCTATGCCTCCCCCCCCCCCGGATCCGACACAGACACAACTTCACCACCACCATTACTGTCATCTCCACCGGAGATCTCCGTCCTCCACCACTCATCCAGAGCGTCACACGTCATGCCTCGCAAAGCTTGTGGCGCCCGAACAAAGAAAGGAGCCCATCCCCCTGCCTTTTCCATTTTCAATTCATCCGCGCGCAGGGGGTTAACTCGGCCGCTGCGCCGCCTAGCGCCGGGCGCTGGAAGCGTCGCGCTGCTCATTCACGCGTGGCACCGGGGGGGGGGGGGGGGGAGGGGCAGGCGAGCAATTAGGGCCCGTGACGGACAGCTCATTTTCATCTCTCGCTGCTCCCGTCACCCGCGCTGCTCGTTTCGGGCACGAACGCCCACCGGGCGGGCCGAACTTCGCCGAGGCGTTGTCAAAACGGGGATCTTACGTTTGGGGAATGGGCACTTCGGGTTAGCACAAAAGACACAGAGAGACAAGGGAAATTAATTTCCGTGTCGTTTTTGTCGAGTGTGGTGATGTGGGGTTACATTGTATTATACGAGAATGTGGGGAAAGGGAATTGAGATATGAAAGATTTGAACGTTGGTTTTACGAATACAATTGGATTCTTTTCTCTTCAAGGCATTTCTATTAACTGGGTATCCACAATTTTTGCCTTTTTATACTGTTTGCGGGTGATTAAACCTAATACTAAGGTATACAAGATCCCAAACGCCAAGGGGTCAGAACCTCCTGAAAGAAAAGCTTACATTTTCATTTAATTAATATTTCTCTTGATTGTGATACATTAATAAATTGATAAAATTAATAATAACCTTTTGCATTAATTTAAAAATATACATTGTTCAATTTCAGGCTCTGCAAATGAAAAATTCATAGTCTTTGTTGTATCAGTATTTTTATTTATTAATAAAATCAATTATAAAGTTTTTCATAAAAAAGGCCGATGTATTTTTTTTAAATGTAGGACGGTATTAAACTATATTATACTATGGCAAATACTACATTTCTTTTCAAATTATATTCTACATATTCAGTTTTAGTGTGACGCATTTGCACTTTGTTTTACCAACAGGTAAAAGCTGTAATAATTGAAATTAAGAGAAATACTTGTGATAAATTGCATGACATTTTGAAAAAAAAATCAGAAACAATATAAAATGTTTTTCGCTTTCTAAAAGAAGTTGAAACCTTCAGAAAACAAGCAATTATCGTTGATCCTCCGAGCGCTTCTCTTCCTTTTGCAACGCTGGGATTAAAAAAATCATGTAAAGTTACACATTTCCAATACAATATACTTCTTATTTAACAAACACGAACGCTCACGAGTCACTGATGAGAATTCTTATGAAACCACGATATTATGACTTACTTCACACACAATTTCGAAACGAGCTCCAAGTAAATTATTGAAATGTTCTTTGTCATCTTTGCAGCTTCTACTTACTTGTTTCTAGATGGTGGTATCAATAGTTCTTCTCCACCTCTATTGCTTACTTACAGGATTTAAAACTAAAGACGTATAAAATAATTCCCGTTTTGAATAACAGGACATAATAAGGGAGGAAATAATTTTTAAAATGGCAATGTTGCCAAGGCATTGCCCACATTATCGCTAATACAACTAATGATGATAATGAAAAGTTTTGAAATGTTTATTTAGTTTACTGTATGTACTGGTAATAATTTATGATTTCGAATGCATATTGTATGAAATGATGTTAGTCAATATGCATTTTAAATGAAATGATATTAGTTATCATTAAAATTTTGAGTATCATTAATAAAGTATTGTTTGAGGCGTTTGGGTGTAGATAATGAAGAGGAATGAGTGACGAATCACAAACAAGAAAGATAACGGTGTAACATGCGGGAGAATTATAACTGCTACTGGTCGCCCATTATTGAAATCCTTTAGAATAAATAACAATCATCAAAACCAATAATCTTTGTTGTGCCCAAAATTTGTGATACTCTGACTTACAACCTTACATCTCTTTGTGTTTTCTCTTCATTGCCTCTGGCGAAAGATATTCCAAACAATTTGTAAAAAGATTGACAATTCCCCAATTTGATATTTTATTGATGTCGACCAATCAGACTTAATTGTAATACAATAAAATTCTCATTTCACGAAAATAAGTGCTCGAATTTTATCGTGAGGAGAAAAATCTGAATTGACGTGGTGTTCTCGCGGCGCATGCGAAGCGCAGATTCAATCCATCTGCTCGCGACGCAAGCCTTCACTCATCGCGTGCTCGATGGCATCATCAGTTTCCCACGGGCCCTTTGGAGAGGCCGTCACGCACCCAGCGGCGCGTGCATGATAAAGCCCCCTCCACCGCGCCCCGCCCCGCCCCGGCCCGCCCCGCCCCGGCCCGCTCCACTCCGCCCCGGCCCGCCCCGGCCCGCCCCGGCCCGCCCCGGCCCGCCCCGGCCCGCCCCGGCCCGCCCCGGCCCGCCCCGGCCCGCCCCGGCCCGCCCCGGCCCGCCCCGGCCCGCCCCGGCCCGCCCCGGCCCGCCCCGGCCCGCCCCGGCCCGGCCCGCCCCGCCCCCCTCCCCGCGCGCCCCGGCCCACCTCGGCCCGCCTCGGCCCGCCTCGGCCCGCCCCGGCCCGCCCCGGCCCGCCCCCGCCCCGCCACGCCCCCCCCCGCCCCGCCCCCGCCATGCCGCCTGGCGACGCGCCCGTGAATGAGCGTCACTCGTAGACGGCGAGGCGCGTCGCGGCGCGGCTGCCGATAACCGCGCCTTTTACGCCCACTCATCGACCAGCGCGGCTCGCCCCTCCCACGCCGCCACCACTCGCCACGGCCCTCTCGCTGTTTACGCCCTCCCCCTCCAGCTCCGTTTCCGATCCCTTGCGCTGCCCGGCATGCCTCTCGCTGCTCCACGTGCTCTCCTGTGCTTTAGCTCTGTTCGCAGCTGTTCTATGCGGTGCCGTTCTCTACCTCCTACATCGGCCCGCCGCCGATCTATCCAACACCGCTCTCTCCGTCTCGCATCCGCTCTCTCTGCTCTGCCCCTCTTCTTTTTGTCCTAGCTATCTTTCTGCTCACGCTCTCTCCGCCTCGCACCCGCTCTCTCTGCTCTGCCCCTCTTCTTTTTGTCCTAGCTCTCTTTCTGCTCTCGCTCTCTACGCCCTGCCCCCATCTCTCCCCTCTTTGATGTTGCTTTTCTCCGGGCTCGTCATCTCGCCCCCGCTCTCTCTGCCTGCCAATCTTCTGCTTCTCCTGCTCGTACAGCATCTATTCTCGGGTGGTTTTAGGATTCAAGATATGACGGTGGCGGATTTTCTTGGTTAGCTGGTTTCCTTGGGTGGCAGATAGTTTTCCTTGGTTTCTCCAATCAACATTAGTTGAATGTCGAATCAGTACTATAAAATACGGATAACGATGCGCGCAATCTTTCCTTCCTCATTCGCGTCCTGTTCTCCCCCCTACTTACCAACTCACACTTGCACACACTAAACACGCCCGAAGAGCAGCAGTCGGTAGCTCAGAGGTTGTGGTGGCAACGATGATGCCCCGCTAATAGTGGAAACCTCGCAAGTAGCACCTCGGTCTGCGCAGCGAGCGGTCGTAGGCGAGCTCACCTTCGACTAGGGAAGGGGCAACGGCACTTTCCGGAAGGACTTTATCAAGCACTACTCTTAAGATACTGAACGAAGTGGCTCAAAGAGTAGCGCAATGACTTAGTATTCGGGAGACTCGAATTCAATCCCCGAGCCGGCCATCCTGGCCAGAGTATTCGTTGTTTCCTTCAGTCACCCAGGCGAAAGCTGGGGTATTTATACTGAAAAGACACGACCGCGAACTGGCGTCGCTAGCCAAATACGTCAACAACTTGAAGTAACGAAGGTTAAGCGAATTCGAGAAATAGCGGGTTTCTGGTTGGCTAACTGACTAGAAACCCCGGGATTTAACGGCGCCGAGGCCAATTGGCCTTTACGGGACATAAAATGGGTAAGGACAATTACTAATACTCTTAAAAGATTAATGACCACAGCCGTTGAAGCGCCAAGAAACACTAAATAATCAACCCCTCTCCCGCTCACTCTCTCTCTCTCTCTCTCTCTCTCTCTCTCCTCTCCACGCTCCTACTTCCTCTTCTTTCCCTCTCCGCACCTGTTATTTCTGATTTCACACTCTACGGCAGCTATCTCCATTCTCCTTCCCCCCACTATCTCATGTTGCTAAACGTCATTCCACCGAGATGTCATTCAATTCATTCATGCCTTATTTTCCATGGCGAGGCTCACGCCATGAGGCGTGCTCTTCCGCCTGACCACGCAAACTCCGCTGCGCTCCTTTCACCGTCTGGCAGAGAAAGAAGGAATCACTCGGGCGATGAAACAGCCGTTTTGAATTTCGCTCAGAGGTTTCATTTAGGCCTTAAGATCTTTTACATGCAGTAAATCTACAACGTGGGACAGACGGATTCCCATCCGAAGGAAGGCGTACGAAGAAGTTTTTCGCCCTTAATAATTCCAAGTTCGGGTTGAACCCGCGAAATTGTGTATAACAGTTCGATACGCTATTACACCACCAAATCTGCAACCATTACACCACTGACACCACTCTATTATCTGTATTTATTATCTGCATCTGGGTTGATGGATTGTGATTTTGAGTTGCCGTTGGTTTCTCTTTCTACGTTCCGTGTTTCTTTACCAATATGTTTACGTAGCAATTATATCATGTGTGGGCGACGTGCGGTGTTGCATTTTCGCTTGTGACATATGTAGCTGGCTCATGCCTTTCCCCTCTAGCCTGTCATCCTTCACTGTCACCAGCAATCCAATCATCGCCCACATTAGTACCGGCAATCACAACCACAGATGACTAACACAGACCTCCCTTCTATCACGCGTCACAACCACTGCGCGACATTTTAGTCATGTGATGCGCCTCTGAGCGAGGCAGCCCCGCTGCTATCAGGCTGCTATTGCTGCTACGTTCCGCAGACCGTTAACACAGGCAAAGGACGCTGTGCTCCATTCATGATGTCCGGCGTTGCTCGCGTATTATCCGTGCAATTGATTCCTGGCGAAAGCCTTCAGTAGGTCAAACAGCCGGCGATGATTTGATTTCCAGTCATCACATAGGAAAAACAACTTGGAGCAAGATTAGAATACATATGGGTTTTGCGTACGAGATTTCGTTTGCTCTGGAACGATCTCTAACGGCGGCGACAAGATACCAATTGGTCACTATTCTCTTTCGCGATTGGTTATTAACGCCCGGTGTCCTTATTTGATCGGTAGGACGTACGTTTCTGATTGACTAAAATTTTTTTTCGGTTCTCATTTTCAATTTTTTTTATTAAAAAACCGTACACATCCTAAAAAAATATAAGCGAATTTTTAAATTCCTGAATATTAAATGTCAATTTCCAATCGCTAGAGCATTTGACTCTCCTGTACAGTGTGTACTCATGACGCATAGGTTGGAACCTTTTTCGAATACCACGCTTAGCTGCAATGTGCCTGTGGTTTAGTCAGAGGGAGACACCGAAGTTGACAAGGCATATGCAGCTAATATTTAACAGTCTTGATACTTCTTCTAGAAGACACAATTGCTCAATGTTTTGTATTATGTTTTTAATTGACTCCACAAACAAACATACCCCTATCAGAACAGGAAGAAATTGAGCTTCAGTGTTTAAACAGATAATCCATTGCGGTAAAGTTATAAAATAAAAACAAACGTTCTGGGCCATAATGAGAACTAAGAACTCAATTCACTATGGCAGGCAACAGAACATAGTTTCCTTTACCAAATAATCCCATTACAACTTTCTTAAAAGGTAGACTTTGTCTGTTATAGTTGAAAAACTCTCTTATATAATATAAACAGCAAGCAAGAAGACTTGCGCGTGTACATTTTCTCTGTGATACCTACTGTGTAATTTTTCTCCCTAAAACCAGCCGTTTCTTCTGCCCCTTTAAAAGCGCCAAAACGTGCGCTACAAAGCTGACGCTGTCACGCAGCTGGCTGCACAGTCGCCTCAGCCTCTAGCAGAGATTCTTGGCGTATAAACGTGTCGGGTTGCGTCTCGTATAATTTTTTATACATAGTGCCCCAGGAAAATCTCTCCGCAACAAACAGAATCAGGACCTCCTATTAAAAATTGCATTTATGTTGGTAGCAACCAGATCCCTAGGAAACAAATGAAGTGAACAACACTTCCAGCATCTATTCTGAATGAAATTAATGGATGAATGGATGCCTTACTTTTACGTGGCGAGACTCAGGCCATGAGGCCTGTTTTTCCGTCTGACCACGCAAATTTCGCTCCGATCCTTTCACCAACTAGGAGAGAAAGAAGGTATTACTTGGGCGACGAAACAGGCAATTTTAATTAGCTCAGAGGCTTCTTTTAGGCTTGAGGATCTTTTACATGCAGTAAATCTACCAACATGGGACAGCCGGCTTTACTTCCCCTTGTGGTGAGTACGCAATTTACGTTTTCAAGCTGCAGCTCGTGCTACCAACATAGTTTCTGTTGTAAGCACTCTCACCAAAAAGATGCTACTGCGGAGAGACCTTCCTGTCGCGCTGTATGAGTACAGTTCAAAAGTCTCGGTGCCAGTTTCTCACCGGCCAGACGTTGAACGTCGCCCCTATTATTATTTTCTGCGTATATGCACGAGTTATATAATTAAACTCTGCTGCAACGACGTCGTTTGTACGGTCTCGCATTCTGTGTGCGTTCGTTAGTTAGTTAATGCCTTATTTCACGTGGCGAGACTCGGGCCATCAGGCCCGCTCTTCCGTCTAACCACGCAAATTTCGCTACGCTCCTTTCACCACCTAGCGGAGAAAGGAGGTATTATCTTGGGCGACGAAACAGGCGGATTTCAATTTTGCTCAGAGGCTTCTTTTAGGCTTGAGGATCTTTTACATGCAGTAAATCTACTAACATGGGACAGCCGGCTTTACTTCCCCTCCGAAGGAAGGCGTACGAAGGATATTTTCGCCCTTAAAAATCCACGGCTTCGATCGGGATTGAACCCGCAAACTCGGGTACAACAGTCCGGTACGCTGACCGTTACACCACCGAATCCGTTCGTGGGTCACTTGATGGTTATAACTAGAACTCAGCGGTGGCGATGGCAGCCCCGCCCGTCGCGCAGTATTACTAAGAAAGGTAGCGAGATAGAGATTTCCTTTTCCATTCAAAATTCAAGGAGTATATGACTTAGTGTAGGGATCACAGAATTTTGAAAATGTGCATACAATTTACTTCTCCCCATAGCACTCCATACGCAGTTTTAACTGTTTATTGACGTAAAATAAATAAATAAATAAAACAGTGGCAACTCAAAAATGGTGTGCAACGACAACGCACACGCAGATGTCTTCAACTACATGTGACCACGAATGGTGTAAGGGTCTTCTAGTCTCCTTAGTGTCTACGCAGTCTTCGGTGTGGATGAGAATGGTGTTAGACTTTGTGACCAGCCCAATTCCTAGTGTTTTATTGTACCACAGTGTATCTGTGTCATCTAATCCTTAAGTTAAGCATCCATTAGTATTCTGCCCCAACTTAGGCGATCGAGGTTTCATAGCTCATGCGTAAAAATATACAGTTTAATCAATTCTCCAAAGCACAGCTTAAACATGTCTGTTGCTTAATCCTAAAGTTAGAAATTCTAAAACATGGAATATACCTCTGCCAAAAATGAAGGTGGATGAACGTCCATACCATATATATAAACAATAAATCCATTTCTTCGCCATTGCGTTTACTGATTAAGAATAAAGGGGTAACGTATGCTTTGTAATAAGTAAGCAATAATTAATCCGTAATTAAGTTACTTAATTGATAAGTAAATTCGGTAATCAAAGAACAACGAAGCAAACTATCAAATAGTTAAATAAGCTCTTTAAGTCTTTTGTGGTAAGTGTATAAGTGCTGAGACGAGGGTACGGGAGATCTGTGCGACTGTTTGATTTCGGTTGCGGAGTAGGCCAGACTGGAAGGAAAATTCGTGACGTTCACGTCAGGAAATAAATAGTTGAGAAAAGTTTGTATATGAGCATGTATTCTTCTGACGGCAGGTTTTCCCTCTTTAGTGGTTTTATTCCTCGTCCCTTATGATCTCTTTTCCGGGGCTTTGATGCAATGGAGAGATCATTTGGAGTGAAAACCAGAATTCGAAAGGTTAAAAGGCGGTAGGATGTAGGTATTGGAATTACTAGGGAACGGATTTTATTGTAATAAAAAATGTAAAATATGTACATACATATGTACTTATTTTTTCCAAAACATGTAAGAAAAAAATAGAAAATATGTGAAATAAAAATTCATTATTGTGTGTAAAATTGTTCTCTACAAGCATTTTCCGAGCATATAACGTCACCGATCAGCTTTTAACAAGGATTCGGAGTGGTTGAAAGTAGGTTCTACCTCCACAGTAATAATTGCACACTAGACTTCACCACACATGATAATTCTATTCGAAATATAAAATACGTTCATAGTATTGCAATGTTTACGAGGAGCCGCTGTTCAAGTGAGTTGTAGTACCGTTTAGTCAGTGATGGATCCCAGGGTAGGGGATTAAAAGGAATACACCCCCCCCCCAACACACACAAATCGAACAAGACAGTAAGACAGTTTTCTGTAAAATATATTTGTTACTTTTCGGTCAATCAACGAATGTGCTGTTTAAAACATGAGCACGCACGTGCTTGAAATTACTTTTGTTCAGAAAACTCGAGTGGGAGTGGGGTAGTTTGAAAATTCATGGTGAAGATATGGTTATAGAAGCGCAACGGCATTTTATTTGATTTGTAAGAAAGATGATTCCGTAACCTATATTGCAAACGCGCATCTGAAATGTTCCGTTTCGACGTATAAATATATAAAAATTTAATGAAGTATGTAGTAATAGCTAAAATATGCAAAAATATGTAATTATACCATAATATGTAAAAATATGTAATTATACCATAATATGTAAAAATATGTAAAATAAAAATAGTTCTAGTTCATTCAGAATGTCTCGTATACTCTCAGAAATATTATTGGATGCAGGTATCTAGTTCCTGTAAAAACATGTAATTACATGGAAATCCGTTCCCTAGTAATGACTTTAAGGCCATCGGTTTAATCACATAGATAACATGTAACAGAAAAATATATACGTAATAATTATCTTTGTTTTTTCAAATAAAAAGAACCGCTAAGGCACAGTCGCCAGTATTGGAAAGCACTGTCACGATAGCATTATTAAAGGAAATAGGTTTCCTGAAGTTTTAGAAGCAGATACTGGTGCCCGAAATTCGCAGCGACAGCCTTTTGCAAGGGGTTTGGAGAATATCGGATGCCTGCGCGGTTGGGCATTAAAATTGGTGTGGACACCCGGTGGGGTTACTTCGACTACCGTCAGAGACAATTCCTGTCCGGGACGGAATCACAGCTGACTATCCACGAGGGAAGGAGGCAATGAAAACCCTCCTACGCCAATAAGGCCATAGAATTTGGCACATCGTCAGCAGAGATTTATAAGCCAGCCCTTCATCATCACGCCAACAGCGACGAACCTCCACGCAATGATTGAAGGAGAGAAATTAGTGTTCGTGTGTATAAGTGTAGTGTATCACTGGAGGATCGCGTGGATCTCAGGCAGAAGTTGGCGGCCCGAGCGGTGCGTAGTAGTTGGCTGCCCTGAGAACGGCCGGCGCAGTTGGCGGAGGAGCCAGTTGATTTCAGTGATCTCAACATTATAACTGCCTGTACAACTGCAATGCATTGGAGAGCTGAAAATCGTGACGATCATTTTTCGTTACGTTGGCTGCGGTGAACGTCTTCCTACACACATTCTTACGAAGCTAAATGTATCGTGTGTGTTATTAGTGATGCTTAAAATCGTCTGTATCTTGGTAAATGCCGAAGTATTGCGTTGCATTTAGATCTAAAAACGCCAACAAAGTGTAAATGGGTTCCTCGTGCATGTAGAGTATATAGAACTACATATTACTTCGTAGCCCATACTTTAATAATACTTTTTAGTTTTATTTTTTCACAACGACTATTATTTGCCGTAAGCGGAACTAAATAAATTATGAAAAACACCAAACTAAGAACATTCCACTGCGTAAATGTTATAAAAGTCTCCCAAAAATGAAAGACTGTATTGTTAAAGTGTTGTAAATAAATTGCAAATTTAAAGTATTAAATATTGCTTCATCTCCAAAATTTTATTATGTTTTCGTGAACATAAAATATAGTAAATGTTTAAAATTTAAATGAGACGCTAATTCCTGTTATTTGATTCTGAGATAAAAAGAATAGAATAGACGTGCACAATTATGGCGGGCCGTCACAATTTCTCAGCACGGAGTGTTGTCTCCAGTCTGCACCAGAGCACACTGGTTGATTGTTGATAAGCAGAAGCGGCAAGCAAGCAGCTGGCACACGGTTGCCACATTGTAGGAATTTTGTCCCCAAAACGAGCATTTCTTTCATGGGGGAAAAATGAGGAACATAAATGGGCAGGGAAGTGTTTGGGGAATTTTTGGAGAAATTATTTTCAGACGGACTCGTCATATTATTCTCTCAATTATTATGAATAAAAGAGAAACCAAAGACGTTACTCTTCTTTTTATGAATCAAAAAGAGAAATATAAATGACAGTCTTAGAGAAAGAAAATCACGAGCAAAAATCAGGAGCTCAAAGGACGATGATTGGTTGATTTCAATTATTTTAATTTAAGGGAACAGGCAATGAAATCGTCAGGAACAGCTCATGTCGTTTGTCTATAACTTCAAGAATATTTTTTGTTTCAAAGTTGGGGAACTTTGTTTCATTTAGAAGGTTGTTTGGGGAAATTCCGACCTGGCAACCCTGAGCGGGCAGTCGAGAGCTGGTCGTTGCAAAGAACGACGTGTGTTATGATTCAGTCAAGTCTGTCTATAGCTGGAGTGAATAGAGGGATACTGTACGGGATGGATGTGTAGGGAAACGTTCGCAGTTGTACGTGTGTTGTATTTTAAATATTGCTTTAAATGTATTATGTTGATTGATGAAGCATTATTACTAAACGTCTGGTGTTTGTTTCTAAGACAGGGGTAAGAGCTTTCCCTATCAACTCCCTACATCACTAACACACAGATATTATGCAATTAGTGACTGAGACACTCATAATTGAAGAGCGCCTTTCCAATGTGACGTATATCCAATGCAAACAATTTTTCAGAAATGAAGAGTATTCAAATTTAGCCTGGCAATTCAATGTAGGATTGAACAGTTTCGAGTATCCTTTGAACATAAAAGTAACGCCAATTTTAACACAATATTTAGCAGTACAATGGAGATGAAACTTAAGAATATATTGGCTGGTAAGTGACGAAAGTGTAGTTACGTCACCCTGGGAATAAACGTGGCAAGTTTCGATTCGAATACCTCTTTTATTCTTTAACATGTAGGACTGAGAACTTTTTTACCAATTTATACTGAACAAGTATAAAAACCTCCTTTCTAATGAACCGGATCTTTTCTAGAAATTTTTAAATTCCTTCTCAAACAGGGCCTTTCCCCAATAGAGAGTATCTTTTAAGATATTCTAGACAAGTATCACCTTGAAGACTACAAGCGAAATCACTTTTTCCTATCCATTTCACACTTTTTCCTTTGTTGCCACGACAGTGCTGAGAATATAATGGATACATGAAGGATATCTCAGTAAAACTGCAGAATTTGCAAAAGACAGTGCTCCTATTTTCACAAGAATATGCACGAATGCCCAACAAAGAAATATTACCGCAATCAAAATGTAGATATTCCATATCATCTGCAAATAACAGAGGTCAAATTGCTTACAAAAAAGTGAAAATATATTTGTAGGAAAACCAATTCCATATTCATTCCTCTATTATTATTCATATGCATTCATTCATTATTCATTCGTGTCATATGCGAGTAACATATATTCATTTAAATCATTTGTAACTAAATCTGAGACTCAAGGTCGGGAATAAAAGCAAGGCTTGCCCAGATATATTGATCCAGTGTTTCACATTAGGACGCTTACAGAAGCAATCACACGTGACAAGAAACGAGTCAAAGAAGGCGAGACCGTCTAGGATGGTACGTTATTGCTTGGTGCCGGCGCCCGAGAAGCAAAAACACGGACTGCCAAAAACGCATCTGAGACCTACCTTGCATGACTAATGAGAACTCTCCCACCTCACAGGACAAAGAATGGTAGATTTATTGCAACCCGAATGAATAATACTGCAAAATAAACATAATAATAAACAAGAATTTGCGAGGGCGTGGGCGAGGGCGAGGGTGAGGGCGTGGGCGAGGGCGTGGGCGAGGGCGAGGGCGTGGGCGTGGGCGAGGGCGTGGGCGAGGACGAGGGCGAGGGTGAGCGCTAGGGCGTGGGAGTGGGTGGGCGTGGGCGAAGGCGAAGGCGTGGGCGTGGGTGAGGGTGAGGGATGTGGCGTGGGCGCGGTCGTTTCGAGGCGACGCGGAGGCGCCAGCGCGCACTGCGTCACCTGTTCGCCTCCTCCCGCGCCCTGCGTAATTAGTGAGCTCAGCGGGGTAGACAGCTTTCAGGTCGTAATGAAGGCGAGGCTCGCAACCGCTCCTCTACGCCTCTCGCGCTAGCGCCCAACCTGTTCCCTCCCCTCCGCCCCCCTTCTCCTCCACCCATCGCCTCAAGGCTCTCTCACTCATTTGCCGCATCGGTGCAGTTTTCGTCAATACAATTGTTTCGTTTCTTTGAAACGAACACAAATTATTTGTGGTCAGTGTGAAATGGCGGAGAATGAGAGGTCAACTTTAGATGCTTTTTAAAAAGACGTTCTACGCCTTTAGAAACTAAAAAATTGGTGTTACACATTACCGAATATGCAGCGTCAAAACCCATTTCACTTTTATGATTTCTTCTACTAAATCCGTCTTCAATGTAATAAGTAGCTACATGGCTACGGTAGACGGAGTGCTTATGAGCAGTCCGGCAATCTCAGTTGTGAGATCCTTTTGAGGGGCCATGCGGCCGGCGGCAGACGCAGTGGACATAAAATCTCAAGAAACTTTATTTCGTAACACCGAGTTACAGTCGTGGCACCTCATATACCATCTGGGTGAAACCTATAACATATTTTAAACGTAGCCTGCAGTTTTCAGCACGATTTCCTGCCAATACCAGTGCAGTTCAAATAACTTATAATGCTCATAGAATATAGTATTAGTACATTTTCGCCCGTGCGTGAAATCAATGCGCCTCATATGAGGGTCAATTAATGATCTAAATTTATTTTTCTTAAAAAAAATATTTGTCAAATTCATTCTTCGTTTGTAATTATTATTGGTATTTCAAAGCAAAAGGATCTGTATTACAAAATAAATTCCCGTGTAATTAAAATTAAAATTCTTGGGAAATAAAATTAAAATTCTTGGGAAATGGAACAAGTAGTCTCTCTGTAAACATTTGTGAATTAATCGTATATACTTTTATACAATAAGTTAAAATTATATTATCCTAGCTTTGTTTGAGTTTCCTACAAGATTTCGTTTATTGAAAAACAGCACATAAACTTTCTTAATACTGTAATGTAAAGTCGTCTTGTGGTCATAATCAACCGATAGAGAGATTAAATCTGTTTAAGGAAATTGAAGAAAAATTTGGTAGAACGATTTTGAAGTGTGAATTGAAAACCAAGCTTCAGACCATGACAGGAAGAACGAAAGAAGAGAAGAAAGATTTTTTCAGATATTCTCAACCTAAATGACCACAGTCTAAAGCAAAAATGTGATAAAAATGGAAAAAAATGAAAGAAATAATAAATTTACATTTCATGTATCTCGTCAAGAACTCTCTCACACGGAAACACATTTTCCTTTCGTCGCACAATTTCATTTTCAACGTAATTATTTTTCGTTCATCGTGGAGATTAATTTTTTAGTGCTTCACAAAGGACTTCCCTTCCCCCTCTTTCCATGTTCAGTGGGCCAGACGTGCTTTTGGTCCAAGCATCGTCGCTCGCTTTTGATTCCGATCAATCGAAGCGTTGTCTCTTCCTGTCTTCCATCATACCTCGGGTTTCGCAGGGCGATGGGCAGAGTCATGTTCAGAGAATTATTTTGACTGCAAAAGCCGCCAGCGGTTCTGCACAACGACGTGAACAACTGTTTCTAACGTCATTTGGTCGAAAATCGCTTCGTGACTGCATAACTGTAATGTAAAGTCATCTTGTGGTCATAATAACTGCAAATACGTCGAATAACTGCAATACACGTCGAATAACTGCATGCAGTTAGTCCACGCATTTTCTTGTCCTGTGACTTCCAAAAGCTTCAACTTGTCGTTGAAATGGCAAACATCAATACCGATTGTTCGAACACAGGGACAAATGCAATACAGTATATTCAAAACGGTAAAATTGCTTGTTACCGTGGAAATGTTGTATTAATACATATTGGGGAAGGAAAGTAAAAGTAATCTTCCACAAAAATCTTGTATATTCACAATTTTTTTCATATCAGAATAATAGAAACATACTTCTAGAATTTTTTCTCCTTATCAGTCACATTATTATTAAAGGACGACAAGGAATAATTAATACCAAAAATCCAAATGTTTAAAACATAAAATAATAGAGTATAATACTTATCTAGGTAGTTAATCAAAATAACTACTGTTCTCTTTTATACACTGCAACGAGTCTAGATGTCAGAGATTATGAACATTAATAAGACGTTTGTGTGTACGACCTGCTTTGTCTGTAACTGTACCTTTTTTAAAATTCAAAATTCAAGTAGTATATGACTTAGTGTAGGGACCGTAGAATTTTGAAATCGTGCACAGAGTTCACTTCTCCCCAAAGCACGTCGTACACAGTTTTAACTGTTTTTCGACGTAAAATAAATAAATAAATAAATAAATAAATAAATAAATAAATAAATAAATAAATAAATAAATAAATAAATAAATAAATAAATAAATAAATAAATAAATAAATAAATAAATAAATAAATAAATAAATAAATAAATAAATAAACTGCAGATTGGCAATGCCGGACATCATAGTGACGGACAAGATACGCCAGGAAGGTAACTCAACAACCAGATCGAAAGTAGATATCTGACTGAATGGACAACGATTCGAGGTCCCATAGATGACTGAAAAACTAATGCCAGGTAAGGTGTGGAATATGTTCAAGCATTGAGAGGAGATAAATGTGTAAGTTACCAACAGAAGATGTATGTGTTGGAGAAATTTGAAGATTCAATGATTTATAAATATGAGGGAGAAGGTGTATGTTCGGAGACGTGACCGAACAGTAATTGCATTCAGTGAACTGTTAGGATTAGGTTTGTTTTTGTTTTGTTTTTTCTTTCTAGTTGTTAATTGTGCAAGGTTTCTTTCTTCATTTTTCATTTTTATTATTGTTTAATATAATGAATAAATGGTTTGTTCTGTTTTGAAATTTGAAAATGTTTTTATATTTAATTTAAAGTGAAGTTACCTTTATTGAAGTCTACGGTGTATGCCGTAGAATCATCGGTCCTCAAACAAAGAAATGAGTATTTGTGTTTTTTACTTTTTAGTGAATTTGATTCATGAAAGGAAAAAAAATAGAACCATCTCAATATCCATTTAGATCGCCATTCATTCCAGTCTTCCTCCCACCACCAAACAACGCTTCTCTCAGTAGACAAAATAGCACCAGCCGCGGTGGGTGTCGGGTGAATATTGTATTATTCCAAGTTTTTCAGCCTTTCATATCAATTAATTATGTTTTCCAATCATTTCTTCTTAAGGAACACTGATGAGGGAAAATGTTCAAAACAAGTTTTTAATGTTCTAATATGAATAATATTTTAAGTTAACAATATGTCGAGGAAGACATTTTTTTATTCTTCCAATACAATATATTCAACGATGTGCAAATTTGAACAGTCATTTGTTTTTCATATTTCATTGGAGCTTGTCTTGTGCGTGTTTGTTCATGTCTTTCAATAACATTCTTTCACCATTCTACATTAAATACAAATTGTAAAAATAAACAATAACTTCCTAAATTATCTTTGATTATTTGCAAACAGTACCTCTGTTTACCTGTCAACAATGCCTGTCAGTAAATGCAAAGAGGATAATAACAAAATATTTATTCTTCTCATATTCACTCTACATTTAGAGTATTGGCAAACTTGAATACACATGAACGCATGCAAAGTGACAATTTGCATATTTCGACTGAAGCTGTATGAGATCCAAAGCACCTACAATACGGCAAAAAGTCACATTCGATTCGTTATTAACGCAAGATTGGTATCGCTGACAATTTTTCCTTTGTAAATATTTCTCTTTTTAAGACCCGTTGTTGAGCTGATTGACATGTAGCCTATTCCCAATGAAATAAGAAGACTAACAGTACTGTAATCACGTAGTTGTTGACCAAAGCCCAAATTAGGCTGTAAGACAATCGAAATAATTTAGTAAAGAATTGATTTATTACCTTTTCTAATGTAGTACCTCCTAATAGCACTTTTCGTTGCTAAAGACCATACGTTTTTCACACCTAATACATTAACTGCCAGTTTAAACAAGAAACCTCCATTAAAAGAAAGCTCGTTTCCTCTAAAAGCTTTCCTTTAACACCCTCCAGCACCTAGGGGGAAGATTTCGCTCCCGAATGGGTATTTGCGGGATATCGATGGACGTGCATCAAGCCGCAACTAACGCTCGGCTGGGTGGCGGAGGCAGCATGCAAAGCAACGGCGCGCGAGGCCGAAGCGAGCCGGCGCGGCGGTGGTTGAGAGACAGAGAGAGAGGGTGGGAGGGAGAGGGAGAGGGAGGGAGGAGCAAACGGGCGGCCGCTGAATTGCAAGCAGCGCCTGTCCTGTCCGCCCCGTAGGCCTCCCCGCGCGCCGCGTCGCAAGCCCCTGCGCCGGTGGCCAACGGATTGACGGAGCGCGGCTGGCGTGGCGCGGTGGCGGAGCCGAGGCCGGTGGTCGCTCCTGGAGGGGGCGGGGCGGGGCGCGGACGGGGCGGGGCGGGGCGGGCGGGGCGCGGGGCGGGCGCGGGGTGGGACGAGCTGGCGGGGCGGGCGTGACTGCTGGGCGGGCGCGGGCGGGGCAGGCGGGCGGGCGGGCGGGCGGGCGGGCGGGCGGGCGGGCGGCGGGAGGGCGGGCGGCGGGCGGGCGGGCGGGCGGGCGGGGCGTGGGCGGGCGGGGGAGGGGAGGGGAGGGGAGGGGAGGGTCTGGACGAGCGGGTGGGGCGGGGCGAGCGGGCGGGGCGGGGTGAGCGGGCGGGCGGGGCGTGGCGGGGTGAGCGGGCGGGCGGAAGAACAACTGGACGCGTTGCCAAATGCATGAGGAGGAGGACGAGGACCACCAGCGATTGGGGTCACTCATGAAGGGAAAAGGAGGTATGCGTTTTTTCACTGAAGCAGAGGCTTGGCTAGTAGGAATGGAAGGTGGGGTGCAAACGTACTAAATGTGATGTAAAAGCAGAATTGAGAATAATGCAAGTTGAGTAAATCATATTTTGACGTCGGGGACAAAAACAGAAAATGTTAGTAGAGCCGAATGGCGGGAAAAGATATTTAGGACAAAACTTGTGAGTTGAACAGGATTGGGAGAAAGTGAAAATAAAAAGATTATACACTTAGGACCTATCACGTATTTAATCTATGTTACTTGGGATAGTACTCTATTTATATAATTTTTTGTTTTCATTCCCATTATGTATTTCATGTGTATATCTTGGTTTATTCAAATGCTAATTTGTTTGTTCATTTTCAATACTCTAGATTGATGATGGGACGAAGTCTCCAAACACGTGTATGGTTGAATTTTATATTTATTAAAATTTATATTGTAAAAAGTACTTGTGGTTGATACCTCTGCTATCCTGAATTTAGAAAAAGGACGTCGGTTAGCAGACTATGATTTTGCAGCGCCTTTAAACCTGTGTATGCCTCTCCCAGGCAGCTAGCGGGGGAAAGGGGATAGAAATGTGAAAATAATGAAGTTTTTTGTGGAAATGCGATTGGTGAAGATATGGTGATACAATATCCCTCAATCTGTATTGTTGAGTTCCAAGTGAATAGAGGTTGTACAAGGAAAGAAGCAACTAGACATTGTCAAGCACTTTGTGAAGGGGTTTGGGCGATGCAAGAGTAAGCAAAGAACGAGGGAAGTGACTGTGATGGACATGTGAGTAATGTTCACAATAATGGCGGTATAGACGAGGTTAGCGACGATGGCAAATATGGTGCTGGAGAGAATGGAAATGATGCTGACGGCAGGAAGAAAGCGAAATTGCCAATGAAGTTGGTTGAAATTATGTTAACGCTTCGACGTTGGTTGCCAAAGAACAAGACAAGGTTGCCAAAGAGGATGATGGAAATGATGACATGGTGATGGTGACGTAGTTGTCAACCAAGACGGTGTAAATTGATGCTGTGGGTACGACCATAAAAAAGAAGCTGCCAACCAGACATTGAAAATTATGACTATATGACGTAAACAAGACTGACAATGAAGATAATGGAAATTATGCGAACATTATAGGGACGTCATAGCTGCCAACGAAGATAATGTCTACAAAGTGAACGGGTAAAACAAGGACGAAGGGTGCACGCCGACGGTAACAAAGCAAACAGAGGAGCCGCAAGCGACTCGCCCCTCAACCAAAGAACCGTCAGGTGGCCATGACTCTCCAGCCGCAGACGACTAGTCTCCTCAACGAAACAACCTTCAGTAGGCCATGACTCTCCGGCCGCAGGCAACTCGTCCCCTCAACGAGACAATAGACAGCCCATGACCCTCCAGCCGCAGGCGACTCCACACCTCCACCAGACAGTCGTCAGTAGGTCATGACTCTCCAGCTGCAGGCGACTTGTGTCCTCAACGGGACAATCGTCAATAGGCCATGACTCTCCAGTCGCAGACGATTTGTTCCCTCAACGAAACAACCTTCAGTAGGCCATGACTGTCCGGCCGCAGGCAACTCGTCCCCTCAACGAGACAATAGACAGCCCATGACCCTCCAGCCGCAGGCGACTCGACACCTCCACCAGACAGTCGTCAGTAGGCCATGACTCTCCAGTCTCAGGCGATTTGTTTTCTCAACGAAACAACCTTCAGTAGGCCATGACTCTCCGGCCGCAGGCAACTCGTCCCCTCAACGAGACAATAGACAGCCCATGACCCTCCAGCCGCAGGCGACTCGACACCTCCACCAGACAGTCGTCAGTAGGCCATGACTCTCCAGTCTCAGGCGATTTGTTTTCTCAACGAAACAACCTTCAGTAGGCCATGACTCTTCAGCTGCAGGTGACTCGTCCCCACAACGAGACAACAGTCAGTAGGCCAAGACTCTCCAGCTACAAGCGACTCGTCCCCACAACGAGACAACTATCAGTAGGCCATGACTCTTCAGCCGCAGGCGACTCTTCCCGTAAACGAGATAACCGTCAGTAGGCCATGACTCTCCAACGGCTGTCGCTGCTCACGAGGCGCATTCTCCACGCTCGGGGTTGGTGGGACAGCAGGGCGCAGGAGCCCGATTGACAGCGCCGAGACCAGCCGCAGCCGCCGGCGACCGGCGCAGGGCGGGGGGTGGAGGGCGATGGGCGATGGGCGATGGGCGACGGGCGTTCACGGGTGGGCGCTCGGGGCGGCCGTCACTCCGCGCGCCCGACAGCCGGGCCGAGGCGCGCGTCGAACCGGAGCGGAGCGGAGCGGCCCGAAGCGAAGTGAAGAGAAGAGAAGCGAACCGCTCCGTGCCGAAGCTTCACCCCGCCCCCGCCGGTGATATACAGTGGGCCACAATACGCGAGGATGGACTTCAACTTCCGTCACCGTCAACGGCTTGGGTGGCACAGGACAACGATGTTTTGCTACTGCAGCGCCTCGGACAGTGCTTCCTTAATCTGACGGTGGCGGATTTCTTAATCTAACCACATAGCTAAGTCGAATTGAATGCATAAGCATTTCTGCATAAGCACTCTGAAGGCCTGCTGCTCTGCTCGGTAATTTTACTTGGTTTGACCAATCAATACCCGGCTAACGCCAAAGACGTTCTTTAAAACGGGCCATGTACGTGCGCAATCTTTCTTTCTCATGTTCTCTCCTCTCCCCTTACTCATGTAGACACACGGGACGACACATCCGGAGACCAGTTGTAAGTTTAGAGTTTAACACACACGACGACACATATACGGAGACCAGTCGGCAGTTTAGAGTTTAACACATCTAAAGTGGAGCACTGCTGGGGGGACTGGAGATGGAAACCCTCGCATGCCGACATGAAGTTTGCACCAAAATCTCACGTTCTATTGGAAAAGAAACACCGCCATCTCCCGCGATATGACAATCACTATGCATAAGGGGCATCATATCATATGGTGCGCTAGGAATCAAATTAATCGATCAACAAATCCATTTTCTGATGTATTTTTGCACAATCTTTCTTCACCTGCAAATCAACAATAAAATGGCAGCATATTGTATAATTCTACTTCCACAAATTTCAAATACACCGTCACCTTTACTCCTTTAAAGTTGTTGGCCCTTTCCCGTTTTCACAGAGATATTTCTCTCCCTCTATTTGAGAACTCATGTAATAACTCCCTCCAAACAAATTTTGTTTAAAATAAAGATCAATGATAGATTTGTTTTGATTATGTACGGCAGGTAAAACGAGGAAAGAAATGGTGTGTTGATTACAATTTAGTTTTGCAGACACGTCAGAGAGCGATGGAATAATGTATATGAAAGTAGTATTATATTCGTCACTCTCTTCGGACTAAATCAGAAGATTTCTCTGCTCCCTCTGAAGTCCAAATTTCGGCAGACATTTTCAGCATCACATTAGGAAAGAAATCATTAAATCATTGTGCAAGACCTGCGCGCAAGCAATACGAAATAATATAAAAATTAAGTGACATTTAGAAAACTAGGAACTTATCTCCTTTACTTGTATAACTGCAGAACCTTCTGATGGCCTCGAGTTAACTATACAGTGCTCGTACTTGGAGACTATCAAGAAAATTACCGGAGTAACCAATGGAATTCCCCAAGGAGAAACGACTCGATAAGTATAGGTAAGCTAATGCGTCTGGAGAAGTCTGACCATGAGCAGACAAAAAGATACTTGGTCGGGTTGCTGGCGACCTTGCAGTATTGTTCTGGAGTTTTGAAATTTGAGATAAATTACGTATTAGGTTAATCATGTAAATAATCGCTACTGATTTTTTTTGTAATTGCTACATGGGTTAAAATTATCAATATTTTTTAAAAAATTGCATTACAAAAGTAAGTAAATAAAAAAATTCACTAGATACATTGAATAATAAAGAAAAACTTCGGAAAATATTTTTTTAAATTTATTCAATTGTGCAGTAAATATTGAATGTTAGGTAGCCAAATACAAATAGAAGATAAAAATTTATTCTGATTCAGTCACTGAAAAATTCAAGATTCATTACAACAACAATGTGTTGTAGCTATTGTTGAGTTTTCCTATTTTTAACTTTTAAATTTGTTTGATAGTTTTTCAGAGCTGCTCTATTGGGTTGCGCACTGGGCGTCTCGGGCTACCAGTTATCTGTACGAAACTGGGAGGCCCCTTCTGGACGAGTCAGCCTAAGGGATGAGGTTTGCCAAATTTTACAACCAATAAATAGAAGTTTCGATAAATCGCTAAAGGGTTTCGATGTCGATGAAAACCGACAAAAAACCATTCATGTTTAAAACATCGATGTTTTAATTATAGATTAATAAACATGCTATTTCTTATTCATTTTTAATTACAATACGTAAAAGGGATATATTTTATTTTTTGGGTACCAGCATGTTAGTAGTATGTTAATAAAAAATATTATCGAATGTATAGAACAAAATTAGTAATAAATAACATCGTGTTTCGCTTCTTTACCCTTTAGTCACTTGTATTCATATACCATCGAAATAAAACCACTCAAAATTCCTTCAGATTCCGCAGGCGAAATGTGTAGCGTGATAAAGAGGATGATGCCAAACAACGCTATTGCTGTGGATTGCTGCTACTCTACAACGTGCCTAAACACCTTTATTTAAAAAATTAAAAATAAAATTAAAAAATATCGATGTTTTCGCAACAAAATATCGATGTAAAAAGAACATCGATAGGAAAATATCGATGTTTCTAGTGGAAAACATGGATGTTTTAAAAACATCGTTGTTTGTTTCCATTCCTAGTCAGCCTGCGAGCCGAGTGTGAGTGTGTGTGTGTGTGTGTGTGTGTGTGTGTGTGTGTATGGGGAGGCGCTGCTCGTAATGGTAAAAAAGAGGAGAGGAAGGAGTCTAGTTTTGAGTCTAGTCTAAGAGTAAAGGAGTCTAGTCTTGTGAAAGTGGAGTAACACGCGGGTCAGTGCAGTGACCGTCACCGGGCAGTTTGACCTATGATCTTGATATGAGCAGCCCTGGCTCAGACGACAAAAATATACCTCAGCCGTGTTCTCGTATATGCACAGATATTTTAAAAAATATATTTAATTTTTAATTACGGTACATACAGTATCAAGCCTACACTTCCCAAGGAGCAATCTTGCGTATCACTTTATTTAAGGGTATGGAAAGACTAGTCGTGTATGATATTATGAGTGTTTTGGATACTTTTCTTCACAATATTCTTTTCTTCCTTTACGATGCCTCTGCATTATTTTCATTAGAATCACTGAATAGACTCCAAAGTGGATAATTTCATCTATTTTCTTCTTTTTCTTCTTATTTTTATTATTATCAGTACTTCACTTCTAAAATTTTAGGACGTTTTCTTTCTAACAATTTCTGGACTTTTAGGCCCAAATTAACCATTCATTTAATAGAAATAGTTTTATATTTATAAAATAATTTAATAATTATTTACGAGGTGCAGGAACGCCGTTTCGTCGCGTTCCGCCAAAAATCAAGCCCTGGTTATTATTATTCTCACATTATTATTATTTGAAATGAATTTATCACGTGGGGTTTACTGAGGACGCGCCCACTCGCGCCCCAAACGAGCCCGGCCGGCCCACTGCGCGTCGCCGGCGCTCGAGCGCGCGGCCGAGAGCGTTTCCGTGTCCGCCGGAGCTGCGCGACGCCCCAATCGATTGCAATTTCGGCGGCGGCGGCGCTGTGTCGCCCGCCCCTCCCCCCTCCCCCTCCCCCTCCCGCGCCGCGACGCCTCGATCCATCCGCCGACTCAATCCCGGCAGCTGACGATGTTCTGGGCGGAGGCCCCGCTGCCGGCGCCTGCAACGGCGGCTGGCGGAGGAGGAGGGGGGGGGGCGGGGCGGAGATAACGCTGACGATTATGGGAGGGAAGGAAGAAGTTAGGGCAGGTTTAATGTGAGCGGGAGGGTAATTAATGCAGTGGGCATTGCCGACTGCTCGCTGGAGGGGGGAGTGCAGTTGGCGTTTGACGGAGAAGGCAGTGAGAGTGACTGCCGCTGCGTTTGTGAGACAGATTCAAATTGAAAGAAAAGGGTGTTTGAGATTTTTCGCATTTTTATCTATTGCAAATGTACGATCTCATTTATTCTCTTCTCGTGGTAACAAAATATACGTTTTTATTCCCGGCTATTTAGTTTACTGATATGCAACATAGTGTGAAATAATAATCGTTAACTTTAAGTAATTCGTAATCGTTAAAGATATTTGCAACATACCATTTCAAAAGGTAGCCGGAAAATGGTACCTTACCGAATACTGTACTGTTATGATTTTTCGTACCAATGTATGAACTTCGTACTTTCACACCACGGATTGTTTTTAAAATATTCAATAAAATTGTCCCGTTAATAATGATCTTCATTACATCACAAAAATTAACCTAAAATCACTCCTATATAGATAATAGTACAATATCATGTGACAATGTTACGGCCGTAACAAAGTTACCATCACCAAATTACCTACACGTTGTGGTAATGTAACTAAATATCAAACTATATACTTAATACATTAATTGATATTATTGTTAAGTTGCCTGGACACTTATCAAATCGTATTCGCATGTAAAAAATGAATGATTGGCCATTTTAATGTAATTTCTACTTTTCCACGAACAAAATTGTTGTTTTTTTCTTGTACCTTCCTCGAGATTTCCGAAGTGTTAACATTATTTTAATTCAATGGGTTTTGTACTATAGGTTTCGGAAATTACAAACATTCTTTCTCATATAATTTAATATTTTCACCGAACTATTATAATTTTATAACTATAAAAATTTCAAAACAATGTTGTGCCGTAGGTAATTAAATATTGTCAGCGGTACATCACGAAGCCACTTTGAAATATGAAACAAAAACGCGGAATTGATTGAAACAAAACATTACGACACCCACACTATGTCGCATATGCGCGAACATCTCCCTCCTAATATATCACTTACCATGTTGAAACCTCAATTATTCTGATGACAGCCGTACGTTAAAGCATTACGTGATTTTCAAAAGTATTAACTTTGATGCAAATGAGAATCATAGATAAATAATTGAGTACAAGTACTATTGCTCAATGTAATGGCAGTCAGGCATTATAATATTATATATATATATATATATATATATATATATATATATATATATATATACATATGAATTTTTCTTACAAGTAGTTGGTATTACGAAAGTATAGAATGACATCCGGCCGCTACCACGAATAACGGAAACGGTTTTTACAATCTTCAATAGCGTCTGATATTTGCACTACAACGAGTTTAAGTCATAAATACAATCATTGCTAGTAATTGTATTTAACTTATTACATATTATTACCATTTTGAAATGCTATGTAATATTACATTATTTTCTTTCATTGCTTCTTAAATGTGTTCTACTACACACTCATTGCTTTTTTGCTTAAACTTTGAATTCAAATATTATATAATAACTCATTCGGTGTATTTATAAGCTGTTGGGATGATATTAATATGCAATTGGTGAGAAATCTACACAAATAAATTATCAAACAAGATACAAGAAGGTAAAACATACATAGTGTGTGTTAATAGGATATTCCCAGTTTAAAATGTTCTAGTGCATCTCTTGAAATATTTCGCTGGGACGTTACATTTTGTGGTTTTGTGTTATATAGCCTCTACACAAATAGCTTAATGCTAAAAGACTTAAAGGACTTCATTCAAAAGAAAAGTAGGATGAAGTTGCCCAGTAAAAAGTCTTTTTATATTGTTCTGAACTTCTGAAAGTTATGCCGTTGAGACTTAAACTTATTTCGTTAAGCTTACTGCGTCCTCTTCTATAATCGTCATTCAAGAAGAAGAAGAAGTAGTAATCTTTGTAGGATGACCTACATTGGTCATCTTTCTCTTTTTACATTCTGATAGTCTCATCGCCTGCTGCGGACACTTTTCTCTATTATCTGATTTTTTTGTGATATTTGCCTTATCGGATCCAACAGGAAGAAAAAACATAACTTTCTTGAACATAGCCCAAAACTCGCGAATTTTATGCTGCCATTTTTCTCACCTCATGACACCTATTTGAAATTATGTATCTAGTATAGAAAGCAATGTATTGATTGCTAAAATCTGTTTGACAATCTCAAAGAGTAGCATAATTCATTTTCATGCGACCATGATCAAGTATTCGTAAACTAAACATTATTGTTACAACCCTGACATTTTCATTTTACCCCTAATGCAGATGCTACAAAATAAATCTGGGAGCAAAAAATATGTTTTAAATGAAATAAAACATTTCGGCAAGAGCTCGAATTCTTGATTAGAAAATATATAATTTCTTTAATATTTTCTGAAGTTTGAGAATTATTTTCTATAATTTTAATTGAAAAATTGATAGAATTATATTTTTTTAGATATCTAAATATAAATGTAATACAGTAATAGTCCAACATTGCGAATTTTGCTAAACGTTATTAAATATTGACTTGAGGAAATCCTTTTAATATTACTACAGGCTGAAAGTTAAAATAATGAACTACTGGTGCTACAGAATAATACATACCTTCTTGTATTCGAGTTTTCTATTTTGTTTGGTCTGGGTTAGCTATTCGGACTCGGCCCATGCTCTTTCCAGCGACCATCTATCGTCGCCCAAGGTCCTCGCACAATTATTTTGAAAGTTTGTCAATTTTTCGGTTTCCTACTAGAAGAACCGACATATTAAAGAAGAGTATTACAGAAGAGTAAACTCTAAGTAAGTAAGAGTAGTTTTTAAGGAAAGGGTTTTTAATCGTTACTGTAAATGCAAAATTTGAAGCTCTTTTTCACAGAAAACTATTGAGTTTTTTGAAAAAAAATTCATTTGAAGTCATTTGAATCACTTCTAGTCGCAAATGCAAAAATGTGTAGAAATTGCTGAAAATGTGCACATTAACGGCATGAGATATTTAAAAAATACATTTGTGTAATTAAAAAAAATAATGCAACAAAATTATTTTATGGGCAAATCCTATGTATAGTTTAGGTGCTAGTGTTCACAGACGGAGAGACGGGCAGGTCACCCCAATCTCACAGGTAACTGTGAGCTTCTATTTTTATCTATTTATTTATTTTAGGTAAAAAACAGTTAAAACTGCGTATGATGTGCTATGGAGAAAAGTGAATTGTGTGCACATTTTCAAAATTCTGTGATCCCTACACTAAGTCATATAACACTTGAATTTTGAAAGAAAAAATAAGAGTTCCCATGTAATAAAATCTATTTTCAAGGATAAATAAGCAACAAATTTTGGGCTCTTATCCCTGTTGTCTTTCGGAATAATACTTCCTGCCGCGAATACATGGAAACGATAACTTGAATATTTGTATTTCCCACTGAATTCTAGAAGACGTGCACAGAAAATGAAGTTACATTTATGTCCAGAAGCAACAAAAGGGACCATCTCAGCATTTGCTCAATGGATCAGGGAATCTGGACGAAAAACCTGATCGAGATGGGGGTCATGGATCCAGAAGCTGCGATACAATACTTGTTACATATTGTTTAGAATTATACAGTCCAATGGTAAATAATACATTAAATATCACTGTTAAAATTAATGTTACTTTCCTTGTGATGCTCAGTATAGTCTCTAATTGTATAGAAACAGTTATGCAGCAGAAACGTTTTCACATGGGATGTAAACTTTCTACACACTACTGTTAGGGCGCACAGCACACAGTGCATTTAAATTTCCTATTGCGATGACAGACACTTCAGTGTCAAGCAAGAGGCCAAGTTCACATGAGGCTACTCAATTGCGGAAGGCAAGCCTTATCATTTGGGATGAAATATCAATGGTGCCAAAGATGGCACTTTCAGTGCTCAATACTTTGCTGCAAGACATTATGCAGTCTCAAGATCTATTTGGTGGAAAATGTGTACTGTTTGGAGGTGATTTTCGCCAAATTTTGCCTGTAGTTCGTAAAGGGAATAGAGTTACGATCTGCGAGCAAACTGTGAAAAAATCACGACTGTGGCAGCACATCAAGACATATGTCCTGAGTGAAAATATGAGAGCCAGAGGTGATGCGCTCTTCAGTAAATGGTTATTGGAGCTGGGAAATGGCCAAATCCATGTACAGAAAAATATTTCACCTTTTGCCATTGAGATACCACAGCAGTGCCTTTATGATGGTGACATCGTCTCTTTCATTTTTGATGGAAAAATAGAAGAGAATGACACTATTACAATCGTGCCATTCTTTGTCCCAAAAATGAAGATTGCTTTCGAATCAATGATCGAATTGTTTCTGATTTGATCGAAGGGAATCAAAAACATATTATAGCATTGATTCAGTGCTCTTGGATGGCAACGATGTAGACAGGCAACTTTACCCGACAGAATTTCTTAATTCATTGAATCCATCTGGCTTACCTCCTCACAAACTGACTCTTAAAAAAGGAGCAGTAGTGATGTTGGTCAGAAATCTTAATGCTAAGAAGGGATTGGTGAATGGCACTAGAATGGTTGTGCACAAAATGCACAACAATTCCATTGAAGCAAAAGTTCTGACAGGAGAGGCACAGTCTACTTTGGTGTTTATACCTAGAATCGATCTGACTCCATCAGACCACACCATGCCCTTCAATTTAAAAAGACGGCAATTTCCAGTAAGGTTGTCGTTTGCCATGACAATTAAAAAGTCGCAGGGGCAGACTTTCAAAAAAATTGGCATCTATCTTCCCTCTCTTGTGTTTACACATGGGCAACTTTATGTGGCATTCTCTAGGGTAAGTTCGTTTGCTGATGTTAGGGTACAAATTGAAGATGGCACAAATCAAGGAAAATGTAAAAACAGTTCTAAAGCTTTTACATTGAATATTGTTTATAGTGAAATATTAGATTGATAGCTATTTTAGGATCAATAACTTGGTGGCAGAAATATACATGGACTTTATGGTGACAGATAAGAAGTACTGTATGTGAATGAAGGATGGGTATGTGTAATAAAATTTGTGTAACCTGAATTTATGTGAATGTATATGAATAATGTGAATTTATATGAATTTATTTGCCTCTTCTGTCAAGGAAATGATTTTGCACTGATGCTGCTGACTACTGACGTTAGCACAAAGTGAATTGGTAAAATGTTTTGGATATTAAACAATGTTCATTTCAGGAAATATAGTCCAGGTCGTGGTGCTTCTACAATGAAATATTGCATTACATTCTCTCAGTGGTTTATAATAGGACTCTGAGTGAAGGTTTCCACTTTTAAAAAAAACCTAACGCACCATGGAATTTACCTCTTGGGTGGTGGGGAAACTTTTCCTTTGTACAAAGTTCATGAATCTGGAGATATTGGTAAATATTGAAAATGTAATTAAATTTTCATAAAAAACTAAGTGTGTATGTTAACCATGATTTGTTATTCTATTTTTGCAGAATTTGAAAATCTCGCTGTTTTTTATTAGTCTTGGATAGTTGTTGCTAAAGGATTTCATCAAGAAATTATAACATATGGAAAATACAGTTCTCCAGACAGCACTGTGTTGAAAAAGAACAATATGTTCAGCAAACCGAACAAGAAGGCTATAAGTGTCATAGCTTATTATTAAACTACATCACAACTTCGAATGTATATAACAAATGTATTGTTTACTTTAGTTCATTCATTTATTTCTTTTATAAATTGAAATTGTACATTCTTTAATTATACACAAGGAAATATTGTATGATCATTCTCTCATTTACTTTCTCCCTCATATACTTCATATACTTAACTCCTCCTGTGTGTTACCTAATACAGAACCAAACGTACTTTGTTTCCTTGAGTTAAGCAATATTCAAATGTCATGTTACTGTCAATGATAACATTATATACCTTAAAAAAGAAATCAATGATTGTTTGAGGTGTGCGTGTCCAATTGGAGCTATTTCCATCAAAGAAAAGTTTTCAGGAAATGGTAAAAAAATGTATCAGTAATATTTTATAAGAAAAATGGAAATAGTCTGTTTTGTTCATTATCATGTGCAGTTGATAGAGCAGGAAATAATACACTTATAAGCTCCCAATTCTGACGATTTTCTCCTAAATTGTTTATCAAGTAACTTTTGAACACCCCTCCTTTTGTTTTCATGTAATCTCTCTGCCAGAACTAGCAATTGATTGATATTAATTGGTGACTTATCCTCTCTTGAGTAATTAAACAATGCTTTCTCAAAAAACTTTAATTTTGTCCAAAGTATTATTTTTGACCATCACAAATTAATAAAAACAAAACAGACAAAAGGTTTTTTTTAACATAATCACAAACTACGTAGAGTATTTTGATCAAAAAATAAGTGCTTTTACATTGAACCAAACATTACTTTTGAATTGCAACTGAATGTGGGGAAAAAATAAATATTTGTTTGGAAGTGTTCCATTTGAACACTCATAAGTGATGCATACAATTTTTAAGTTAAACAAGATTTCTTGCTCTAATGCTACTAGAGCATAGTTTTTGATTGATTTGCTATTGATTTCTTCATTGCCAGTTATGTTATTAGCCACTTATTGACAACACGATATTCACATTGCCTAATTATGATGAAAATTATGGCATATCGCCATTTTTTTAAAAACATTTAACTCGGTTCACAGTAATTAGTATTCAGTTGTTTAAAAACTTATATCATTTCTTTATTTATTGTGTATATACAACAAATGAAATGAAACTAAATTTTTGGGGTTTCAACATTTCATATGTTCTGTTGTAACTTCCTACAGGTTTCCCTTCAGTGCGATGTAATCGCACGGGTTCAGCTAGTAAATGTATTTCCCCAGACTATTATGCCATATCTAACGCGGGAATGAACATTCGCGAAATATACACAACGAGCAGTATGAAGGCTGACTGAATTTTGCCGACGCACTCAGTTGTAGTTTCAGCGGCGTCTTAAATGGTTGCCACCGTGGGCAGGAAAATGAAACTTGCAGCTGCTGTACTACTCGCACTATCACACACTTCACAACACTCGTTAGGTATACTTATATATACAAATATTCAATATTAACTTTTCAATATCGATAATGGTATATGTAACAGTGATGTGCTTATTTTGTTATTAGATGTTACGTTCAATTATGTTAACAGGCATTACAGTCGTTTTTGTAATCATAATAGCCCTGATGAAGGAGAAAAGCATTGCCGATAAATTGACGTTTTATAGTTTTATTAATCCAATCAATCTCCTTTGTATAAAAATTAAAGGTTTTACTCCATCAACATTGACAGTGCAGCAATAAAAGCATTCTAGTTTTGTGAGGGATGAAGTGCGAAATAAATTGAAAACCATTGTTAAATATTTATTAATGTGCTCATTGCTTTTAGTCCGAATGAAAGTCGGTATTTTGGCAGCTTTCAAACAAAATGTTCAAACTATATTTATTTTGTGCACACAGCTTGAATTAAAAGTAACAATGTGATCATGTTTCACATTCAAATGTTTTGAGGAACACTTTTCTGGTTGAACATTTCCCATTGAAAAATAAAGTATTTTAGCTTTGAAAGGCAAATAAGTGGAAAGTGTAGAACTTTGCAGCTATTGTACTATTATCACATTACAATATTTCTTCAATACACTAGTTTGGTGTACTAAATTGTAGATTTATTCAGTATTAACTTTTCTTAACATTGATAATGGTTACTGTAAAAGTGATGTGCATACTTTGTTGTTAGTTGTTCGTTTCTATTAGATACAATTCTAATTGTTTTGAAGTTCAATTACGTTTGTTTGAACACCTCTAAAGAATGTGAAGAACGGTACACGCAATTGAATTTATTTCATATTACTTATTTTTTGCTTTTTTTCTATGAAATGTGAATTTAAATGTTACATTTCATGTTCTATATAATACGTTTTATATCAAGAAAAGCGTATTACAAAAGTACACTGCCGCACAGAACGCTTCGAATTTTATGAGACGTCTCGAAGATGGTCTCTAGAAGTTCCTCAACAATCATCTCCAACATCATTCACATAAAGCAATCCTAAAAATTTATATACGACATTCTTGAATTCCAGGTATGAGCGAAAAACCGAGACCTCAGGAATTATATTAAAGAATGTCTAAGTGTTCATTCTAGATGGCAACGTCTCTTCGAATTTCGACTCTATAATTGATTTTTGATGATTCAGAGAACATCAACTGCTGTGGTAATTAGCCCCGTTAATGTAGTGAATATTATTCTTCTGAGAGGTGGTGTCCTTCCCCCAGCAGAATATTGAAAACCGAAGCCTCAAACTACAAGGCGGTTGGCAGGAGGTTGCACCCTTCAGGCATCTTCGTCAGTAGGGTAGGTGTGTGAGAGAAACAGAAAAGTAAATCCCTCATGATTTTAGACTCTAGCTACATAGCCAAGTCTAATTCAGCCACTTTCTGAAGGAGAATTTTAGCGGCAGGCTGCTCTGATATGTAGTTTCTACGGTAAACACCAGACGAATACCGGAGCTGTTCGCTAATAAACGGGCCACGGACCACGCGTGATCTTTCCTTCCTCTTCCGTGTCCTATGTTCACCCTTTACGCACACACACACACATACACTACAACATGCACTACACTACCACACACCCCGGTATCTTAGAGCTTGTCCTTGCTGTGGAGGTGCGACGCTGGTGAGATATCTGCTAGGGAAAAATCCCGCTAGCAGACGGTAGGTCGGCGCCGGATATCGCCATTGAGTAGGGAAAGAACGCTGCCATCTCCCGAGAAAAAACCCTGAACTACACTTACGGAAATTGACGCTCTAGGAATAACTATCAATCAATCAACCACCTACCCACAGACCTCACTCTATCCCTACCCCGCCTCCGTTCCAAACCAACCGCCCTAGTTATACACGTCGTCCGTTCGTCTTCTCTTTGTACCCTCGTCATCATCTCTCCCCTCACTAAATGCACCTTTACAATACACCCTCACTAAATACACACATCGTTACGTCAACAGCTGTACGTCTAGTCACGCCCTTTCGTTCTCCGTTTGTCACTACCGCCCGCGTCCACCATCCTAGTACCGGAACCCCACCCTGTAATTATACTACTCGTACCTCATCGCATAGGTCCGCAACGCACCGGCCCCCGCTTTAATAGACATCTCTGCACCTTCGCCCCTCCAGTTCTCTTTTCCTCCCATTCAGTTTCGCTCTGCCCTTTGCCTGACGCCTCCTCTATACCTCTCCAATTCCACTAGATCCACGCGGCGAAATGCAACACCCATGGCAAATTTCGCTACAACCGCTCTATTTCTAGTTCTTTTCCGTTCGATCTCAAAAATCACCTCACCGAACAGTCCCATTCGTCGTCCCGTCCTTTCACTTATACTCTTTCACCTCTCCATCGCATTTGTGCCTGCAAAACCACCCTAGTTCTAATCTAAGACCCTCCAGTTCTCCCTCCCGTCCCTTTTTCCGCGTACTCTGTTCAACACTCTCCCCCCTTTCCCTCTGCACCTAATGAACCCATGCGGCCAGATGCCCCTTCCACGTCAAATTTCGCTTTTTCCCTACAACAGCTCTATTTCTAGTCGCCGCACCTCCATTCTCGCATGCCACCCCGTCCTCCCGTCTTAGTATAGTTTCGACCCCTCCATTTATTCTTCTTTACCTCTCCATTGCATATGTCCCCGCAAAATCTCCCGTTCTAATCTACACCCCTCCGCACCTGCTTCTGCATTTCTCCCTCACTCCCTTCCCTTCTTTTTTGCCCCACTCACTGCCCATCACTCCCCACCCTTACTCCTCCGCATCCAATGAACCCAAGCGGCCAAATTCCTCTTCCACGCCAAATTCCGCTTCGTCCCATTAACAGCTCAATTACTAATCCCCGCCCTTTTGTTCTTGCACTGCGATCTCGCCCTCCAGTCTTACTTGTAGTCCCCGTCCTTCCATCCACACTTCTCTACCGCTCCATCGCATTCATCCACGCACAACCACTCTAGTTCTAATTTACGTCCCTCCAGGCTCGTCCCTCCGTTTCTTCCTCCCACCCCTCCGTTTTTGCCCCGCTCACGGCCAACCGCTCGCCACCCCCACCCCTCGGCGTCCACTGGACCCGCGCGGCCGTGCGGCGCCGCTGCGGTCAATACCGCGACCTCCCAATTTGCAGGAGTGCAATTGTCATCTGCATAATGCGGCGGCGGCGGTGGCGGGGACGACGCCAATAAAATCAACTGCGCCCGGTGACAAACGGCGCGCGCCTGCGGCGACGTGACATTCGCCGGTGGGGGAGTGATATGGCGATCCGCGGTCCGCGCCTCTCAGTGCTTTGTTTATGGTGGCGGCACTGCGCTAGGCGCTTGTTGCACAATTGCGACGGGTAGCGCGTCGAGCAGGTTTCTGATATGGCGATCCGCGGTCCGCGCCTCTCAGTGCTTTGTTTATGGTGGCGGCACTGCGCTAGGCGCTTGTTGCACAATAGCGACGGGTAGCGCGTCGAGCAGGTTTCTGATATGGCGATCCGCGGTCTGCGCCTCTCAGTGCTTTGTTTATGGTGGCGGCACTGCGCTAGGCGCTTGTTGCACAATAGCGACGGGTAGCGCGTCGAGCAGGTTTCTGATATGGCGATCCGCGGTCTGCGCCTCTCAGTGCTTTGTTTATGGTGGCGGCACTGCGATAGGCGCTTGTTGCACAATAGCGACGGGTAGCGCGTCGAGCAGGTTTCTGATGTGGCGATCCGCGGTCCGCGACTCTCAGTGCTTGGTGGCGGCACCGCGATAGACGCTTGTTGCACAATAGCGACGGGTAGCGCGTCGAGCAGGTTTCTGATATGGCGATCCGCGGTCTGCGCCTCTCAGTGCTTTGTTTATGGTGGCGGCACTGCGCTAGGCGCTTGTTGCACAATAGCGACGGGTAGCGCGTCGAGCAGGTTTCTGATATGGCGATCCGCGGTCTGCGCCTCTCAGTGCTTTGTTTATGGTGGCGGCACTGCGATAGGCGCTTGTTGCACAATAGCGACGGGTAGCGCGTCGAGCAGGTTTCTGATATAGCGATGCGCGGTGCGCGCCTCTCAGTGCTTTGTTTATGGTGGCGGCACTGCGCTAGGCGCTTGTTGCACAATAGCGAAGGGTAGTGCGTCGAGCAGGTTTGTGATATGGCGATCCGCGGTCCGCGCCTCTCAGTGCTTTGTTTATGGTGGCGGCACTGCGATAGGAGCTTGTTGCACAATAGCGACGGGTAGCACGTCGAGCAGGTTTCTCTTATGGCGATCCGCTGTCCGCGCCTCGCAATGCTTTGTTTATGGCGGCACTGCGCTAGGCGCTTGTTGCACAATAGCGATGGGTAGCGCGTCAAGCAGGTTTCTGATGTGGCGATCCGCGGTCCGCGCCTCTCAGTGCTTTGTTTATGGAGGCGGCACTACGATAGGCGCTTGTTGCACTATAGCGACGGGTGGCGCGTCGAGCAGGTTTCTGATGTGGCGATCCGCGGTCCGCGACTCTCAGTGCTTGGTGGCGGCACCGCGTTAGACGCTTGTTGCACAATAGCGACGGGTAGCGCGTCGAGCAGGTTTCTCTTATGGCGATCCGCGGTGCGCGCCTCGCAATGCTTTGTTTATGGCGGCACTGCGCTAGGCGCTTGTTGCACAATAGCGACGGGTAGCGCGACGAGCAGGTTTCTGATATGGCGATCCGCGGTCCGCGCCTCTCAGTGCTTTGTTTATGGGGTCGGCACTGCGCTAGGTGCTTGTTGCACAATAGCAGGTTTCTCATGGAATTTACGGGTAACGTCTCGCGATTTCGGCAGGTCGGGTGTGATTGTTTGTACTCGTCCTGAAGACGTCACTGAAGGATTGCTGCAGAAATTGGCCGCGTGGAAATGTAATTTATATTCAGCAGGTTTTATTTGATAAAATTTGTCTACCAGACTATTCCCAACTTAATGAACCAGAATGGGTGAAAGAATCCACCGTAATGTTCTTTAATTGCAAGGTAAAATTGCCACAGGTTGGGGACTTTGGTGGTGACAGGAAGAGATCGGCAACATTAAGGTTGAGCGTGGAAGGTTGTCGGTTCACCAGCGAATCAGAAGCTGCGACTGGTTGAAAGAAGCATTGGAGCGCCTACTTCAGGGCAAAAGATAGCCGTTCGGTTGACTGATTAATTTATTATTTCGTGTTTCTGGGCTCATCCACGGATATGTCAGTAGTACCGTAAGTGCACTGCATATTTATGTCACGGGAGGTGGCGGCATTCTTACCCAATGGGATGTCGAGGTCCATTGCCGACCTAAATGTCGGCTTGTGGGGTTTTCCTCATCTAGGTATCTGCGACTAGTGAAACACCGTCGCAGCCGCGACGTCTAAGCTCCTGACTGACGTCTAAGCTGACTGGTCTCTCGACATTGGTGATAGAGTGGTGCATGTTAGTGTGTCTGTGTGTGTGTAAGTAAGGGGTGAGGAAATGATAGGAAGGAAAATCGCGCGCGGTCCGTGGCGCGTTTGATTGGGCACAGGTCTGGCATTCGTCCGGATTTGTTCGGAGAAAACATGGAAAACTATCGATCAGCGCTACCGGACACTAGAATGCTTCCTCCATACAGTGGCTGAATTCTTCGTAGCTATGCTGCTAGTGTCGAAAATCATGTTACTGTCTGGACTGGCACCTGAAAGTCTTGAGATGTTTAGTTGCCATTGTACATTTTTAACTGTATTTCATAAACTGCTTTCACAGGTAATTACCAACAAAGCGGGAGTTGAATAGTTTTTTATCATACTAATACTGTACCACAAACCATATTCTGCTCCACAGTCCAAATAGAATACCGATTTAATTATTTATTTTTCTTTAATTTATTGAAATCAAAAACAACAAAAAAACTGAATACGGAAATTTCATACGAGATATCGTTGGATTAGTGTTGATCTGAAGACACATGCCACTATAAATTCAATTTGGCTTACACTGCCTACTTAAAGAGTTTCATGAGTTTAAATATAGATGGAGGTACCGCACTACACATTAACGGGTTCTACCAGGGTGCGTTTATCCCAGGGTGAGCACCGAAGCTTTCGCTTTTGTCCTCACCCGCCGCCGACGCGCATGTAAGCCCAAACACTGGAACCCGGATCCCACCGGAACTCAGTTTGCCCTCACGGCAACCTCCCCATACAATGCCTGGGTCGGGCCGCCCTGCCAGCTCGGAGCTCCTAGCTACCCAGGTTAGTACCGGAGTCAAAACAATGCGCTACTGACGTGCGCAGGAACAAGTCACTCCTCTTTGCTCAGAGTATCGGTGACTGCCACGACGAAGCCAAGTGCCCAACTGGAGGCCCCCGGGTCGTAACCCAGTGAGCTCGGGGCGCCCAACCCGTCAACGCCTCCCCCTCGACGCTATCGACGTGAGTCAGCCGGCGCCTGGGCAGACCCGACAGGGAGTGAACTTTTCTACTATTTGGGTTTGGAATACGCCGCCCTGCTGCACAGGGGATGTTGGCTAACGTTGCCCCACGCTTAAGGGTCCAGATTAAGGGTCCCACTTAAGGGTACCGCTTAAGGGTACCGCTTAAGGGTACCGCTTAAGGGTACCGCTTAAGGGTACCGCTTAAGGGTACCGCTTAAGGGTACCGCTTAAGGGTACTGCTTAAGAGTCCCGCTTAAGGGTCTCGTTTAAGGGTCCCGCTTATGAGTTCAGTTTAAGGGTCCAGTTTAAGGGTCCAGTTTAAGGGTCCAGTTTAAGGGTCCAGTTTAAGGGTCCAGTTTAAGGGTCCAGTTTAAGGGTCCAGTTTAAGGGTCCAGCTTAAGGGTCCAGCTTAAGGGTACCGCTTAAGGGTACCGCTTAAGGGTACCGCTTAAGGGCACCGCTTAAGGGTACCACTTAAGGGTCCCGCTTAAGGGTCCCGCTTAAGGATTGGCAGCAAGCCACCTACTCACTGAGTACCAACATCAAGTTAAAGACGTGAGTCCGCCGTGAAGATCAGGTTCCTGGTGGTCGCTTGCATTTCCCCTCCACGAACCTACGGTATCGTGGTTCCCCTCTGCACAGAATGTACATAGAGCTGTCTGTTTTTGCCCCTTAATTGGATGCTAATCTTGTGCGCCCCGGTGACCCTGTGGACGCACACGTGCGCAGTGCGAGTCCTCGCCACGTGCGGCTCTTCAATCGAGAAGCAGCGCCGCTCGAGTGCCTTTTGGAACAACATGCACGCGATCTAATTGCCAGTTGCGGGGAAGGCAGTAATGATGCCATTTCGAAGCGAGGGATTACTGAGCGTTATCATCCTGGAAAGACTTTGCTTGGTGGAGCGGTTCATACCAACCTCTTAACGAATGAATCGTTACGTCATAGGTTTTCTTGAGGGGTTTTTAGTAAAAACAATTCACAACTCTTGAGGTGAGAATTTAGTAATTTTCATTGTATATTTAACATTGTATATTCTTTATATTTTTTCATGTTGGTTGTTTGTTGTGAAATTTTATTGTCTTTGAAACTTTTATTGTTGATAAACAACCAATGCGTAGTATTGATCACCTACTTTATCACCTAAACATAAACTGAATGTCTAGTTTAATATCTTCATTAAGCCATCAATATTTTAAAAATGGTATGATGAATAAGTTATGGAAGTTCTCTAGTGTCCGAGGTGCCAGTGGCTCTATTTCAGGAATATTATACGTACATTTCACGATTTATGTATGATATGTTTCGATGGTGCTGTAATATGACGCACTAAAGTATTGCAACAAAAAATTAACTTGCATTTTATACATTTGAAATTTTTCGAATCGAAGAAATTTATCATTTCAATGTAATCGTGACGGTAACCGATGGAATAGAGAATCGAATGACAAAGATTTTATCAACGCTTGAGTAAAATATGATCTTTTTATTTTTCAGTACATGTTGAAAAGCATTTTTAAATATAGTTTATAAACCATATTTAAGGACGGTGTGTTAGAAAATCAAGTTTTTGTTGCATGTGTTAAATGGTGATGGTACGATGTGCATAAATTTTTCCTTAGTGATGTAACATAACAATTGTCATAATTATTCTTGAGTACATACTGTGACATACCAATAAGTGGGACCTTGTATTGCGTCACATTTATTGTAAGTAGGGTGAATTGTAAGGCTAGACATTTGTAAATATGGCGGCATAGCAACGGTAGACGAGTTGTCGTCAAGGTCAACAAACTGCATTGCTTTAAACCACGGGGTGCGGCTAGTTGATAAAGTAAACTGTTTGGGGATTGGCCGAGAAAGCAATGACAGTCTGGGGCGCGGCTAGTTGACTTCGTAAGTAATTGAGGGATTGGCTAGGCATGGAATTTTTTCTGACAAGAAACAGTAGAAAGACGGACCGAGTTTTGATAGACTGAAAGAGGAGAATATGGATTCATTCTGACTGATGCCGTGGTGTTGAACGGATCGTGCACAATTAATGTTAGGAGTTTTTTGGGACTTGTAAGCATCTACTGGGGAGTAGATATTGGTAGAACTTTGAATTTGAATGCTATGTGTGGACAGTAAAACTTAAAATATTTCAAGTGAACGAGTTAGAAGGACATTGAGGGCTTAGGCGAATTTATCAGTAACTGGACTGGAATGCTGACAGCAGATAGTTTGTTGATCGTTGAGTATTCAGCATACGCGTGGGATGAACTTGGAATTCGTAAATTGGCGAACGACTTAGACTTTATTAACTTCGGAAACAGTGATGAACGGTGATTGAAGTGTGCTTCTGCAAGAAAAGAAGAAAGAAGATGGTATCTGGACCTGAAGACAGTCGGAGAAGAATGAAGATGGTACAACGAGGCACCTTCGTCCAAGAGCGCGCGAAGACGAATACTACATTATAAGGTTGGAACAGGTCATGACCAAGGTTTTTTTATTGTGTAGAATTATCAAGTACCAAAATTGTTTAATAAATTTCCATGTTTTGTGAAATGAATACATGATTCTCATTGAGCCAATTCTAGTAACGAAGTAGCAACATAGAAATATATTTGCTTTTCAGATTCCTCGACCACTCTGTATAGATGGCAGATCGGATAATCATCTATTAGCATACAATAGTGATTATTTCTATGAAACCCATCGACCCACGTAGCCGGAAACTAATTTATTTATAATTAGAGTTGAAGGTTGACTTGTATGATAGTATTAGCGTAATGTTTTCCTGGCGCCCATTTATACAAATTCGGAACGGATTACGTTGAAATAATATCAAATAATATTATAAAGCCGAGGATAGAGTAAGAATTAAAATAAATAACTCATTAACATATTCAGTTTATTTCAATACATACACAAATATGTATACTAACAATTAATTACACAATCATAATTAAAGATGAGTGTCTTAAATGTTCAAATACGTCCTCGATTTATTTTATCAGCAAATTGTGTTTACAATAAGTGAATGTAACCCTAATAATTTAGACCGATCAGAGCTTTCGAAAAAAATTCATTTCCAAGCATACTGTATTTCGTATTTCTCAGGCAAAACTGGACACCTTTAATTTTTCAAAAAAATCGTATTTACATGTGAACCCCAAACACAATTTGAAACATTTTGAAACACACTCTTTAGAGATGTTTAGTAAGAGTTCTTTGGAGTAGTTTTTGAAACGATACGTTTTCAAACTTTATATGATTCCACATTTTCTTAATGTTATAAAAACTCATTAACATTATTTACACAAGCTTCGAAAAATGCTTTTATAATCATTCACTCAGTCTATAGAACAGAGAGTAGACGAAACAATCGTAAAACAGTTGCCCTCTAAGTATTGCGCCAAGTCTCTAGTTCCTGACGTTTTATGTAAGAATAATTCAACGTTGCTTAGTTTAGTTCATCGCATACTTTTTATTTTAGTATGCCTTATTTTACGAGGCGAGACTCGGTCCATCAGGCCAGCTCTCTCATTTGACCACGCAAATTTCACTATGCACCTTTCACCATCTGGCGGAGAAAGAAGATATCTTTCGGGCGACGAAACAGCCGATTTGACTTATGCTCAGAGGCTTCTTTTAAGCGAGAATTTCTTTTACGGCCAGTACATCTACTAAATGTGAGAGCCGGCTTTATTTCCCGTTTGAAGAATATTTTGACATGATATTTTTTGGCCCTTAAAAATCCGATCAGGTTTGAGACCACAAACTTGGGTAGACTAATGTATGCGTTTTCCTCGAGAGGTGGAGGATGTCTTTCCGGAGAATCAGACTCCCACCTACCCGCGGGCAACAAAGTTTCCCTCAACTAGGTATCTCCTGCGGGGCATCGCCCCAGCAGGTACAAGTTTCTGACCGGTCTCTCGGCATGTGTGATAGTATAGTGCATGTTAGTGAAACCGTGTGTAAGGGGTAAGGATACCATGAGGAAGAGGAAGGGAAAGTCTCGCGCGATCCGTGGCCCGTTTGGTAGGGCTCCGTGGCCGTTTGGCTCCGGCATTCGCCTGGTGTTGATCGGAGAAACCAGGAAAACTACCGATCAGTGCAGCCGGCCGCTAGGGGTCTCCTTGAGATAGCAACTGAATTTGACCTAGATATCTAGCGAACGTCGAAAATCCTGCCACCTTCGGGACTTGAACCTAGGACCTCCTGAATAGAGATACTGCACTGATATCAGTTGATGCCCTGAGCCAACTATCTCGGTATATCGCTTATACAATGTTAGATCATATGCCAATATACTTCTACGATCGCTCATAAAGTCTCCGAACACTCTTAGTGAGGATTCAAGTTGACGACTCGTATCTCCCTCCATCTTCCCCATTGCCCACGCTCCCGTACGCTCCCCCTTTCTCACACCTATTTCCCACGCCGCTCACGACACGGGCGTACAAATTTTTAAAATTTATTTCTGCTTGGCCCAAAGGCCCTCTGAAGCCGAGTACCATACATTTATACATTGAATAATATTGTCATTGTTTAGGAAACATAGATGAATACATTGAGTTCATGGACACGTCAAGTAGATTCAATAAATGTTTGTTGTAGATTAAATGGTCGAAATCCCGTCAGGTACATGATGATCAGGGAGGGTCGAAGAACTGTTGCGGTAGTTATCTTTTTAGTGAATTATGGCGAGAATTTTGTTTTCAGATTTTGAAATGTATGGCTGAGGGAAATGGGTGTACGAGTGCATCCCGCGATCTTCTTTTCCTAAGCCTTTTACCTACCCCCCCCCTTTCAGGCGAGGCTCGACTGCATCCCGTTCCAATTTGCTCCTTACTGTAAGCCTTGCTTTCTACGTTTGCCGGGGTCTTCTTAGTATAAGATTGGTCGATTCTAATTTATCCACTTCTGTTTTCGAGAAACATTTGCTCGTCCTTTTAAATCACTGCCACCAACGTTGAAAATTACTCTTAGAATTTTGTGGAAGCCAACTTGCGTCTATCACGAGCGTCTTATTACCCTGCTGATTTAACACGTGATTCCAAAGATTTTGCAATGTTCACCTGTGATCGAGGTTTTCTCTTGACTGGTTGGAAAACATCTGCTTGTGCTTCTAATAAATGGAAACTTAACAAAACGTTTTACTCCTTCTTAAGCACTGGATGAACGCAACGGGAAGGAGACGGGATATGACTTCTCAGAAAACGAAAAGTGAAAGGGCATTATCCGGGAAGCGAGGACGAGGGAAAAATGACCGTAGGATGCAGTCGGGTGATTCCCCGAGTCTCTCACCCCCTCTATTTCCCCCATTGCTCCGCTGCCCTCTTCGTTCTGGTCTCTCGTATCGTCCCGCCGCCCTCGCCAGGGTCCGACAGGTTCTTCCGAAGCCCTCGACATATCGACCATCGATCGCTCGATCTAATTAATTAGCGGCGGCTTCCGGCGCACGGAGGTCCAATTTGAGCACCGCCTCCCACCCGGCCAACCTCACCTTCCCCTTCCCCTCACCGCCTCCTTCGCCTCTAAATAACGCGACCGCGCGATACACCACGCTCCGTGTCCCTTAGCTGGCACCTCGCCGGTAGCGAAACGAAAGTAGGGGAAGTTTTACGAACGAGTATTTTTTATGACAAGGTCTACACCTGAGTTTCATTCAGCAACAAACATAAATAAATTTATGGATATATCTTACGATTAGGCAGCTTTAAGATGAAGTGCTGTATTAATACGGGAAAATTACTTCGTACAATTTAGTACATGAAAAAATACAACATATTTTAAGAGTCTTTAATGAACATACGCCCTAGAGTTTTGTTCAAAACCTGTATTTGAACGGATTAACAAAAAACTCCTTAAATATAAATCACAAAAGTGCAATGTTTCTGGCTTCTCTGAGTGTTCAAAACAGTCAAAAGGGGTTCGTTGTAGAGTTTCGGAGAGAAAGTGGAGAACATCAATCATTTGACAAAAGAGCACCTATCTATTAGTAGCGTATGTATAGTTCATGTTTCCCCCAGGAGATGATGGTGGTGATCTTTCCGCGCTGGATGGAGAGATCCTGCGCCGACCTACCGTCGAGTTACTACGGGTTTGCCCTCAACCAGGTATCTCCCACCAGCAGGGAACCGCCTCAGCTGAGGGAAGCGTGATATCCGGCAAGTGTGATAGTGTAGTGCATGTAAGTGTACGTGTGTATGTGTAAGGGGTGAGGATAGGTCAAGGAGGGGGAAGGAAAGATTGCGCACGGGATATGGCGCGTTTGTTGGTGTACTGCTCCGGCAATCACCTGGTGTTGATCGGAGAAACCACGGAAAACTAGCGATCAGAACAGCAAGGCTTTAGAACTCTCTTATAGGTCGCGTCTGAACTCGACCTAGGTATCGAGCTAGTGTCGAAAATCTTGCCACCGTCGGAACTCGAACCCAGGACCTCCCGGTCAGATGCTCTGCACAGGCATCTTTTGATGCCCTGAGCCACCTCTCCCGGTACCTTAACAATTTACGCACCCAGAATCAGTAGTAATCAATAAATCTATCAATCGAAAAGTATTTGCTACGGATAAGTTGAAACGCATTTGCATGAATGACAGATTTCTGGCAAGGTTTTTGTTTTCAGGCAACTTTGTCTCATCAGGAACGGTTAATTGACATAAAGTTCGGATTTCTGGTTCGCAAAACCCGTACGTTATGTTTAAGATTACCCCAAACTTAATGTCTAGTGCGGACTGATGCAAGACAGAATTGCTGGGCCCTTTTTCGTCGCATAAAACTCAGTAAATAGTATAATGTATTTAGTAATGTAGGAACAGAACGTTTACCCTCATATACAATATTTGTAATCCCACATCATCTTTCAGCTCGATGGAGTTCCACATCATTAGTCTACAGAAGTTCCGGAATATTTAAATATGAAATTCTCCAGTCGTTGAGTGGGCCGTGGACGACTCATTCTCTGGCCAGCACATTACCCGCTCATTACCACGCTGGACTTTTCCTTGTGAGGGTTAGTTAAGGACAACGTGTAAGCGAATAAGGAGGACAATATTACTATTTACGTCGTCGCATCATTGATGCTATTGCTTGTGTGATAGACGACATCTTACAACAGACATAGCAACAATTTTAATATAATGCAGATATTCTTCGTGGTACAAATATTCACATGTAGCAGTCTACTGAAGATTAACAGATACAGTTTTTGAGTTCCTCTAGCTTACTACTTCTTCATAGTAACTTCTGTAGTTTATTTCTTACCATCTATTGAACCACGCAGTATCGGCATATTTTTTTATAAAACCTCACTTCTCCAGCAACCATTTTTTTAAATTAGTTACTGCAGTAAACCCTTTTACCTGAATTAAAAGCTACGATTAATCCTCCGTTATTGACACCTATTGAAATGTATTATTAAAATCCTACGTTTTAAGAATAATATTAAAGGAATTTCACCTGCGACCTATAATAAGGAAACTCTTCCTGAGTAATCTTTAGTAACTATATTTCTCATTTTCATTTCAATTGAAATATATTTATTTGTAAAATATTAAAAACTATATATTATAGATTTGTCCAAAATCTTGAAAAATCTACAAGGCCGAGATTTTACGTAAAAACATAAAAAATGCAATTCACGTACTATTTCAGCAGCAGCTCTTTGAGCCATTTCACGTGTAATTAGAGGTATTGGCGCAGCGCGTCTACCACATCCATTCGAGTCATTTGGCCATTTGGCCCCAGCGCTACATGTGGCTCTCCGCTGTGGAGAGGAAATGAAATTAACCCGCCCGCCGCTTCTGCGCTTATCAGGCTCGCTTCCGTACCGCTGCCGTCAGCAAGTCGTTTGAACGCCCGCCCGACAAGCTGCGCCTGTGGATAAACAAGCCCCGATAAGCTGCCGACCGACTAAAGGCTTATTTTATCCCCGCCCGCGGGAACACTGTACCAGTGGGTGTAACCTGCCGTAACGGGCAGTCGCTTGAAACGAATCGAAGCACAGACCGCTGTGGGGAAGTAGTAGTACAATTTTAATTGCCTTTTTAGAAGTTGTCACTGCAGCGCCTCTGACGGGAGGCCCTAGGTTCAAGTCCTGACGGCGGTAGGATTTTCGACACTAGCTTTTCAGCTAGGTCGAATTCAGTCGCTGTCTGGAGGAAAATTCTAGTGGCCGGCTGCTCTGATTGGTAGTTTTCTGTGGTTTCTCCGATCAACACCAGGCGAATGCCGCAGCAGTACCCTAACAAACGGGCCACGGACCGCGCGTGATCTGTCCTTCCCCTTCCTTATCCTATCCTCTCTCCTTACACACACACACACACACACACACACACACACACACACACACACACACACACACACTAACGCACTACACTACCACATATTCCGGGAGACCGGTCGGCAGCTTAGAGCTTGTCTCGGCTGGGGCGGTGCGCCGCTGGTGGGAGAGTCCTGGTTAGGGGGAAACCCTGCTAGCCGGCGGTAGGTCGGCGCCGGATCTCGCCATTCAGCGGGGAAGATCACCGCCAGCTCTCGATGAAAAATCATGCACTACACTTACGGGACTAATAACCTAAGCTGTTGACGCGCCCGGAATCACTAACCAACCAACCAACCAACCAACTAGAAGTTCTTTGGTAGGAGGTGTAGAAGTTTTACTGTTGCGATTTGTTTGCATCGGAAAGAGGCCGATATATCAGAAAAATGTAAAGAACTCTTTCCAGCAAACATGTTAAGAATGTACCAGCTGTATCTTCCAGAACTTTAATGACAATACTTCTTTAATATGATGTCTGCGATTCAGTAGATACAAAGTTGCACTTTAGAAGAACCTACTTTTCTGATTAAACCCTCATTTTGGTTGTTGACTTACTTTTTTTCCCTAGGGCTATTATTCAAAGGACAGCCGATTACCCTTTACGACCCGATCGGATGCATATTCGACTATACATTAGACATCAACACATTTGTGGGCTCCTCTGATCCGGGTTCAACAGAATGCGAGACTCTTTGCGACAACACGTACGTGAGAGGCACGAGACAAACAAAGACGCCCATGGCGCGATTAGAACTCGCGTCCTTTCGGACCGAAGCGCTGAGTCGGTACACGCTCTTAGGCACCTTGCCATACAGGTAGGCTCTTGACTTACTAAAATGGGATATAAAAACTTTAAATTCAGTGGTGGTACTTGAATTCAGTAATGTACAATAAATGTAAACAAGACTGTTCTTGTGTTGATGAGTTCATAAGAATTCTTGAGGGCAAGGGAGCAAGGAGACTTACGACCAACGTTTTACTGACAGGTGCCGAAGGTGGAAGTTTACTCTTGACTTCCACCGTACAGATGAGGTATCTCAGCGGTTAATGATCTTTAGAGGTGAAATCTTTCGGTGACGTTCAGATATGTGCGAATGAGAGAATATTCGCCCACAGACGTACGCAGCCGAAAAAAATCTCCTTTTCCTGGAAGGCTTTTATACTGACTTATAACGTTTTTTTCCTAGGGCTTTTATCTAGCCGACAGCTGGTTGCCCTTTACGTCCCGAAGGGACGCATATTCGACCATACACTAGACAAACATACGGGCTCCTCTGATCTGGGGTCAGCAGAACGCGAGGCCCTCCGCGACAACACAAACAAAGTCAAGGGACAAACAGCCATGCCCAAGGCGGGACTCGAACCCGCGACCCTTCGGACCGAAGCGCCGAGTCGGTACTCGCTCTTAGCCACCTCGGCCATCCAGGTCGGCCTTATAACGTTTTACTAGAAAATAAAGAAGAGCCTCTTCTACAAATGTTCTATAACAAATTCCAACTAATTTAAGTTATTCTGAAAAACATTGAAATTATATTATGCTGTTTATTATAATATTAATATGTTGTTACTTACGCATAAAATAATAGTAGTCAGCTATTTCTGAAGTGGCATAAATAAATAAAATATAAAAAATCCTAATATTAGTTTAAGAAGGAAAAATATGGGATTGAAAATATTTACGGAAATAAAATGTTATAAGTAACATACGCCTTTGGGTCTCCTTTGAAAATGTTCAGGTTTCCCACGGCCCTCCGCCCTTCCCCCTCTTCTCATGTGTATGATTCCCCCTCAATCATGTGGTGACAACACCACTAGCTTTCCAGCTAGGTCAAATTCAGTCGCTGTGTGGAGGAGAATTCTAGCGGACGGCTGCTCTGATCGGTAGTTTTTTGTGTTTTCTCCGATCAACACCAGGCGAATGCCGGAGCGGTACCCTAACAAACGAGCCACGGACCGCGCGCGATCTGTCCTTGATCTTCCTTGTCCTATCCTCTCCCCTTACACACACACACACTAACATGCACTACACTATCACATGTTCCGGGAGACCGGTTGGGAGCTTAGAGCTTGTCCCGCCTGGGGCGGTGCCCCGCTGGTGGGAGAGTCCTGGTTTGGGGAAAACCCCATTAGCCGACGGTAGGTTGGCGCCGGATCTCGCCATCCAGCGGGGGAAGATCACCGCCATCTCCCAAGAAAAAATATGAACTACACTAAGGGGACTAATGACCAAAGCAGTTGACGCGGCCGGAAACACGAAAAAATCAATCAATCAACTACCCTCGTCGTAGTTCCGCACGACGAATATCATATTCATTCATAAACAGAATTGCTGCACTTACCGAATGCTGACATTTCACGGACTCTGTCAATTACGAACATGAATGTTTTGAGTACAATTGTTGTTAGTTTACTTGTGAAGAAAATTTGTAAATATCATTGAAATTGTTTTGTATATTATCCTACATATTCCAGTAAATTACGTGCAATTAACATTAAATTAATTCACTTGATTCACTGTATATTCAATCCCAAATCCCGAAACGGACCTTCTGGAAGTTGAGTGCCACTCTGAAGCAATCTGTCACACCACTGACGAAAATGTGAGAGAGCAAATAACACTCGCGAGGTTTTCAGAAAGTACAACGTGATTCCGTGTCGATCCCGTGTCACAAATCGAGATTGAAGAATTTTCAGAATGTACTCTCCAGTGCCAAAGGTAAATACGCAGAGGATCTGGTCCAACCCTTCGGAGTGGACAGGGGTTGGAGGGAGCAGCCGTGACTCGCAGCAGGGAACATATTGACGCTATTCGGCAACGCTGTGGACGAGCAAGGAAGAGCAAGGCTAACAGGGCCGGCCACTCGGAAGACCACGACGACGAGCGTGGGTTATAGAATCTTGAGCTCCTGGATCTCGGCACCCGAGGTCCGAGTTCGGAAGCGAAAGATGGAAGGCAAAGTGAAAGAGAGGATATGTGGACGAAGAAGGGATGTAAAGGACAATATATGGGGCCAGCGGAACTTGGCAGATGTTACTTTGACTTTTATTTCCCTCTTTCTTCTTCCCTCTACCTTTCTCGCTCCGTCTCTCTCTCTCTCTCTCTCTCTGTCCCTGACTCAGTATGTCTGATTCTGTGTGTCTCTCTTGGTCCCTGTCCCTCTGTCTCTGCCCATGTCCCACCTCTGTCCCTGGTTTCAAATCCCAATTGATATATGCGGAGGTGAGAGTGGAGGTGGTGTGAGGTGGAGATGCGTGTAAGGTTAAATATTAATTTTTTAATCTACAACGAATCAAAATTATTAATTTTTAATTCAAGGAACTGATTTGCGAAGATAGGAAGCAGCCGTGGAAGACATATCATGATACTGTAATTCCTAAGAAACTTAGAAAGAATGTTGTAGAATTTCATTGGGAAGTTTATTTCGAGTCACTTTTATGCTTGAAGTGGAAAAAATCATAAACTACCAGAAATGAGAAGCAATATTGTTTTGTGGCACCTTCCAGAAAGAAACAACACTGTGTATGGCAAGAGAACTAACAAGGAGAGAGAGAGGAGAGAGGAGAAAGGAGAGAGTGGAGAGAGACGAGATACAGAGGATAGAGAGGATATAGAGAGAGGAGAGAGAGTGAAGAGAGAGAGGAGAGAAAGGGGAGAGAGGATAGAGAGAAGATAGAAGATAGAGAGGGGATAGAGAGGGAAGAGAAGATAGAGAGAGGCGAGAGCGAGAGAGAGGAGAGAGAAAGGAAGTAAGAAGAAAGAAATACTTCGAATAAGAAACGAAAGGAAGATTCAGGAAGTGTCTAACCGAATGGAGATACGAACAAGAACGAGGTAGGTGCAGAAACCAGAACAGAATTACGATCAGAGAACTGCATTATAAGTTTTGATGTTCTGAGTTGTTGAAAGTTGACGCCCCACGTGTCTTCGATCCATTGTGGTTTTAGCAGGCGATGCCGCCCCCACCCCCTCCGCCGTCGCCACTGTGTGCTCTGGAAACGCGGAGTAAACATGAGCTGTCGAAAATTGAATTCTCAGCCAGAGGAGCGGAGGAGGGATGCGGAGGCAGAGAATGGGAGTGAGAATATTGCGCCCCACACAACTCGTCAGTTGGGTCGCCGACTCTCCAACCTCAGCGAGCGGTGAATACACTAACTAAATCAGGACCTCCGCAAGCATTGGTCGTGAAGTAAACTTTAGCAATCCGACAAAAAAAAGTAGAGGATTTTTTAAACTACGTTTGGAACTGCAGCATGGTAAAAGCTTGCATTACTTCTGTAGTTTTATTATTGGATGAAAATCTCTGAAAAAATAATTTAAAATATTTCCCTATATTAACAGATAATTTTATGAACTACCCGATTTTTACGTAATCGGGCAATCAATATTTAATTTCCATATGTATTGTTGTATCCATATGTATTCCATATGTAATTATCAGCAACATTTACGTTTTCCCCTTCATTAGAAATTTACTATTTTACTGGCTTCAAACACTTGCCTCTGCCAATTGTAAATCTTTCGTCTTTTTTATCCGTTACCAAACCGTAGCTACTATGTTGTCAATTGCCTGTACAATAACATCACTTTCGACCTCATTTCATCTAATGTATCGAGGCACTGTTGCTGGCTTCACACCTTCCACCCTACTTCACCTGTCGCTCAGTACTCACCTTGCATCTGTCGGATGGAACTCCCAAATAACTAACTCTTCCCTTCCTGGGTACGACCTACCTTGCCGCCTCATACTGTGTCGCCACGCCATGGCACCTCGTCTTCTTGACATGCCTCACTTCGTCTCGCCTCGCCACGGCATGTGACCTCGTCATCTCACCACGCCTCACACCGCATCGCCAAGCCATGGCAACTCGTCTTTTCGCCATGCCTCACTCCGCCTCGCCACGCCATGGCACCTCGTCTTCTCACCGTGCCTCATTCACCCTCGCCTTGCCACAGCACCTCATCTTCTCACCACGCCTCACACCGCCTCGCCACGCCATGGCACCTCGTCTTCTCACCCCACCTCACACGGCCTCGCCACGCCATGGCACCTCATCTCTTCACCATTCCTCACTCCGCCTCGCCACGCCACAGCACATCGTCTCCTCTCTTCACTGCTCCACTCACACTCAGTCGCTCCCCCTCCACCGCACTTCTCCCAGCCCCTCCTCACTATCCCCTCCACTTCAGTCTCCCCGCCCTTTCCAACTCCCGCTCCCCGCGAAGCGCTGAGCCTTCCATCAAAAGGCAATTTCGACGCCCAGTGACCGACCCCTGCCTTGAGCGGAAACACAAACGCACCGGGCGAAATTCTGGGCGACTACAAAGGGATGCGCTTATGATCCCCTGCAAAAGGGCCCACCAAAGCTTCTTTCGCAGCTCAGAAGCTTCGCGTGCGCGCGGCCTCTATCGGCCAGCCCCGCGTCCTCGCCCCCAGCGGCGCTCAGACCACACGTAAATGGCCAGATAAATTCCAGACTTCTCTGCAATAAGTCTTGTTGAAAGACAAAATGAGTACAATTCAGCTGTACGGATTGGATTTACGATGTTTAAAATAACCTCAATTTGCATACAATCGGTTAAAATTAAAAATTAGTCTTTACACAACATGTCCCGGGAATGATGCCACTTGTACTAAAACTAAAATTAAGTGTCTGCTGCATTTAGAATTCGTTTATTTACTTAGTAACGAAATTTTGAAACAGAGATATTGGTTTGGGAAAACTACTTTCATTTTCAAATATGTAGAATCTTCTGAATACGTTGTTCAAGTAATCACAAATTATTATTTTGTTTTGTGGCGTTAAGCGCTCTTTTGTACTTTTTGCACCGGTAAAATTATATCTATCAAACAGACTCTGTGCACCAGTTATAGAATATTTCTCTAAGAAGTACCAATGTAAGTAATTTAATTGTTTCGGCGCACCTACGTTCATGTACTAAATTTTAAAAAAATCAACAAAAAAATAACATGCTGCATTTCGTTCCCTTTCCTTTTTCGTTTCGAATACATTTTTAACGCTTCTTTGAATAGGAACATTCAATAAGTAGAATTCAGCTGTACGGATTGGATTAACGATGTTTAAAGTAGCCTCAAACTTCATACAATGAGTTAAAATTAAAAAAGTAATTTTCACATAATATGGGCCGGGAATGATAAAGTGACTTCAACTAAATCTAAATTAAAGTGACATTTCTTCGAAATTATTCGTGTTTTCTTCTCCTTTCCTCTTCTTCTGTGCGTTCTATTTCCTTCTGGGCATTGAGTTTTCTAGTGACTTCTTTCAAGCAGTTTGAGACCTCTTTCGCCGAAGTGACACTGCAGTTGAGTGCAGCTTCCAATGTTATGGGGCATCTCTTAACACTTTTCTGGCTCTGATGGTCTTTTTATGATCATTCCTTCGGATGAGGTGCTTTCTGCACTTCATAAAACGACGATCATCGGAAGATATGGGTTTGCATACGAGCAGGAGAACAAACTATGTAGATTCTGGAGATTACGTGACGGAATATGATGCTCGTGAATATCAAAGACTTTGAGAGACACCTGTTAGAGAGCTTCTAGGGCTCCTTTCCAGTTTGTTTAGATGCAAGCCTCATCAATATTTCACGACATAACAACAAGACCGAGGATACTGTTCTGTAGTAATGGAGTCATCTTAAAAGTTGTGTGAAAGTGACAAAAATAAGTACTTATTTTCTGTTTATAATGAAATTCTACAACACGCCGCGATCGTTGAGTACACCAAAGGATTGCTCTGTTTCATGAGTAGGATGTTCTTCTTATAAACTGGTAAAAAATGAAGATAAATAATTTTAGGGATAAATAATTTAATGGATTTTAATGTGTGGTTGACATTCTGTCAGTGAGAAATTTGTAGTTCACAAATATGAGTGAAAACATAATAAATATCTTCAAGAGTACCAAATCTGGCACTCCGGGATGAATAATGTTCTGTCACGGAATTATATTGTTGCTGCTGGGCATCGGATATTAAGCCTCCCAAAGACGCCTTAAGTATATTTTTAAAGGACAAAAATAAGCTGTGTAGTTTCTTAAATATCCAGTGTAAAATGTCACGAAAATGGGCTGCTTTTGTACATTTTATTTTACAATAAACTGTTTCTATGAATGTTTTATTCTTCTTTTTTAGTGGTAGATTTTTCTCAGGTCATGACAACCTTAGACATTTATCGAAGGTTTTCTAGATCAGTGGGATTAACCATAGCACTGCCCCAAGGAAGGGAAAGGAATAAAAATCTCATAGTGAAGGAATGATCACAGATGGTTTGGGGGCCGCTTTCAAGTAAGCTGCTCCAGCATGCGCCGAAAAGAGATCAAGAAAACAGCAGAATGCCACTGATAACAGCAGTCGGCCTACACCTTCCATACCGATAGGCCCTACAATCTCGCTGATGTTGAACACATCAGACGGATCTCCAGCATCTGGACACCAGGCGAATGCCGCAGCAGCAACCTGATAAACGCGCCATGGTCCACGCGCGGTCTTTCCTTCGCCTTCTTTCTCTTTTCTTCATTCCTTATCTTCACGCCCTTACACTTGCATGCACTACATTAGCACACACGCCGAGAGACCAGTCGTGAGCTTATACATTGTCCAGGCTGAGGCGTGGTTTTCTGGTGGAGGATATCTGGTTGGGGAAAACCCCACTAGCTATCAGGTAAACCGGCGCCGGATCTTGCCAGCCAATGAGAGAAGATCACTGCCACCTCGTGAAGAAAAAGTATGCACTGGACTTACGGGACTAATGACCTTAGCAGTTGACGCGCTCGAAATCACTAATTAATCTCGCATTTGATGGGAATCAAACCCGCGACCTTCCTATCACTGCTAAGTATGAGTCGTAAGGTGTTGCCTTTCATCGAGCGTGAATGGTTTAACTTTGAATCTTTTTAAATGAGGACGCGGCAAACGAGAGATTTGAACACTTTGGACTGATAGTGGGGCAGTCCTTTTAGACTGATATTCTGCCTAGGAACGATTTTGAAATTTATTTTTCATGGTTTCAATAACACCAAACATGTTTTTAGAATTTTAAAGCTTGATTAAACATGCAGATGCTCTAATGTAAAACTGATATTATTATAAATTGTAAATGCGATTTCCGGATATTCGGAAGCCCTGACGCTCATTTTTCATTTATTTTTAAACGAAAATTGTTATTTGCCAAAAAGCTGAAAGTATTGTTATCAACAGAGTACTTAACAATGTAGAAATACTTCATCTTATTGTTAGAATTATTAAGTAGAGTATGATACACGGTCAAAAAAATCTTGACAAAACGTGTGGCGAATTATATACAATTAAAATTCAGTTGGGTTCCGCCATGTACGAGCAGAAGAGAAGAATGAATAAGCTTTGATATTCCGTCAGATGCAGCTCTGATAATTATTGAGTAAACAACTTATTGATGATTATTTAATGAAATTATGCAAATTATACTATTATCATTTTCTTCCAAACCTTTCTTGAGAGAAAAAATATCTCATAGTATAATTGTTATTGTTGGTTTGGCGCTGGAGTTCTAATGGTGCAATTTTTGTGTTAGTTTAGAATTTCCACTCAAAACTTCCTCCAACAACTCTTCCGTAACAAATTTAATAATAATTAAACTGAGGAAAACAAAACTCGTTAAGCTTCTAAACTTCACCAAGGTTTCGATTTCCAAGAACTTTCCAATCAAAGTTTCAAAGATGCGAAGACACTACTTCTGGGGTCGCTAATCAGTGCTGGAGAAGATAAGGTGTCAAGATACCTACTTTAAAAGGAGACAACGGACTGCTGGGCGCACATTTTACGAGATATATAATTTTTAAGAAAGTTTTCTATCGACAGTCTCTGGAATGAAAATACATTACGTATAGCGTGCTAGTTGTATTGGTGAAGGCAAGTGTGTCTTCGTATGTATCTAGCTATCTTAAACCAATAACAAAGAAAAACTAGGACGGCTAATAACCATTCTGTGTACAACCAAACGTGTCATTTTGCTGAAAAACTGATACGCAATATGAATAATTGAGTGACAATTCATTTCAATTCTGTGCTTTTTGGGACAAAGTAGGATATCATTTCCAGGTTCATACGTCGACATTTTCGAAGATAAACTGCTATTAGGAAATGTTATTTTTGTGACACAAGCAGTTTAGTTTACAATTTTTGCAATCTCTTTTATTGAAATTAGTTCTATTAAAGATCTAAGCTTTTCGTTACATCAAGAATTTCGCATACCGTGTCTTAAAAAAAAATATATCTATTTGTAACGCCAGGAGGTAGTACATCACCACCTAATGCATATCGTGTTCCATTTGAAGACAAATTCTCGCAAGGCGCTACATGGGGTGGAGGGCAGATTGCTGATCGTTATGCGCTGGGTTCGTGGTTCAATTCCCGTCCGATCCAAGAGCAGTTTGTAGCCAAAGCGAGGGAGCGTCAACTCCCTTGCACATCTACATTCTAACATCTTTTTCATTTCCATGCAAATGACTATTATTATCATTTAATCTCAGACGCCTTATCGGGCAGACCCCATGACGAGAGCTCTTTAATTAATTAATTGTTTTTATTATTGATTATATCTTTTTGCATTTCTGGGAGCGACAAAGGCTAGAGTCATGTCCCGTGAAAGTAGTGCATGTTTTTTCACAGTATGTGGTGGAGTTGTTTCTGCGCTGGATAGAGAGATCAAGTGCCGACCTACACGCCGGTTTGCTGTTTTTTCGTCATCAACGCATCTCCAATCAGCGGAGCACCGCCCTAGCCGGGACAAGCTCTGGTCTCCCGACATGTGTGTTAGTATAGTGCATGTAAGTCTGTGTGTGTGCGCATGTGTGTGTGTAAGTAAGGGGTGAGAGTAGGACAAGGAAAATGAAGGAAAGATAGCGCGCGGTCCGTAACCCATTTGTTATGGTGCTGATACGGCATTCGCCTGCTGTGGATCGGAGGAACTACGGAAAACACTAGGATACTCCACGAAAGTGTTGGCATTCTGGCTTTCAAGCAAAGACCATTGTGCAACTTCCTCGAAAATACATGCCATACAGTACAAAATAAATGCATAAATGTGAATGAAAATAAATATGTAACTAAATAAATAAATAAATAAATGAACGGTTAGGAAGTCGTAGATTAGTTATTAGTAAGGGATTGATATGTTTAACACCTAGATTAACATTGTGATGATTTTTACTTAATTCTTCTAATATAGCAGCTCCTCCCTCTCTTAATTTGTTAGCAGAGATTAGATTAATTAATTGAGTAATACGATGGAATTGATTGAGTATATTTATAATTGATTTTATATAATTTTTTGGTTCTGCTTATAGATTATATTTATTTTCTAATAGCTCACATGGTATGAATTTTTTGTTTTATATAGTCAGTCATAAACTCTTTTTCCACTGATGTGGCGTTTATGTCAATTGTATTAACTGCAAATGAATCCCTTAATTGGAATTGATCCTAGAAAAGGATTATTCGGAACAATAATGCGTTAGAAACAAAGTTCACAGAATGTTTATAAACCTAAAAGTTCGTAACGTCATGAAATGGATGGCCGAATGAAATTCCCCTCGGATACATCGCCAAAAGAAAGCAATAGTGAATACGGTTCTGGAATTTATTCCTGGGATGTGATTAGTCGGAGGTTAGAAAAATTAATTGAAGTGTATTAACTGACGAGTAAATTTATAGTTTTTCCGTTTTTGTTTATATCTATTTCACGTAGTTCATACACTTCGAGAAAAACTGTGCTACAGGTTTCAAGAGCAGCATCACTGTAAGGAAACAGAGATTGCGACAGTGGTGCTGATATGCTCTTATGATATGCTGATATGTTACACCATTGTGCCTCGAGCCATGATACCGCCACTGAACTTGTCGTCCCTGGTTTAGGGTATGTATTTTCGTTGCCTGATATGGGGTTGCATTTTTTAGTTACTCCCTTCGCACCCACACCTCTAGAGGTGTCATACTCCCCGCGTATTCTTTTCCACATTGTAATTACCCAACAATAACGTATATCAAGTTTTGTTGAAATGGCATTATTCCCCCGTTGAAGAGTTATGCTGGATCACCAACACTAATATTTACATTAATATTTTTCACAATAGGTATATTTGTGAGGCAATATTTACATCGGCGGTGAGCTAAATAATAGTATTACATGTAGTAAGAATAATGTAAACAATATATATATATATATATATATATATATATATATATATATATATATATATATATATATATATATATATATATATATCATGAAGGATGTTTAAAATATCGCCAACATGTATTTTGAACACATTTTAGATAAACGAAAAAAAAGTATTTTTTTAAAGCTGTAGCTCGCTTGGTAATTGGTTTCCAAAAACATGTTTCATACAAAAGTTGTTATTCTCTTTAAAATTGAATTAATTATTTTTCTCGAAGACTTAAGGTTAAGAAATTGTAGAGGAAAAAACGAAAAAATCAGAAAAAAAACAACTTTTTTGGGGGCCTCCGGGAGTTATTATACAAAATTTACTTGTAACCTTCAATTTAATTAAATATTTGATAAATTTTGTTTTAGATACTAGGAGAGTTTCTTAGATTTGTATTACGTATTTATATGTACATTTTTGTTTTAATTAAAAGTAAAAAAAGGGTTATAAACTAGCTACATATGTCCAGAGCGCTTCGGATCTGACCAACCACCGTTTGCTTGACACCAGCCTCTCCCTCCAACTTAACCACAAACATACAGCAGCTAAATATGGTTTTAGATGAAGATTCGAATCGACGCAAGTCATTAATACGCCCTAGCCAGTAATGTCACGACTAAATCTGGCAATCAGGATTGAAAAAACCTACTTACATATTTCGTCTATTGAAGAAATAAAATACGTCTATCTACGTCTATTGAAGAAATAAAATTCGCAATAAACAGCAAATTTGAGTGGAAAAGCAATGTGCGTACTGCAATGGGGACGTTGGGCGTCAATGGGTTACGTCCACCATTTAAATCGCGTCCCCGTGAGTGAAGCCATGGGAGGGGTGGGGTGGGGTTGCTGGCTCCGGGCAGCACGCAGATCCGCTCGCTTCGATTCGGCCCCCGAGGCCTGGGCCGGGGAGGCGGCGCGCGGCGTAGCGGTGGAGACGCTTCCCGGAGGGTCTGGCCGGGCCGGCATCCGATGTCAACACACACACACACACGCTCATAAACATACATATCTATGTTTATAGCAGCACCTATGTAAAGATATGTCCATACACACATACATACACACACAAACACACACACACACACACACACACACACATATATATATATATATATATATATATATATATATATATATATATATATATATATGATTAGGTCATATCATATATATATTATATATATTATATGACCTAACGGTCATTTAGCCGTCAATCAGAAAAACCGAGATCGCCAATTCAAATCGGGTGCGCAGAAGAGACCGCAATCGATAGTTCAGGGGAACGATTCCGTGAACGAGTCACGAACGGTAAGAGGAGACGCGGGTCGGAAGCAGAGGGTGACGAGAGCTGGCACATGGCGTGCACGGGCTGTGCGGCGTGCGTAAGACAAGAGAGTGCAATCGTAAAGCATCGAGAAGTAAATGTGTGTGGAATTATTGATGAGTGACTAGACGATTACTAAGAGCAGTGGACGAAAGTATTAAATTAAAGGCATTCTGATCCGAACGTCTATAAACGATAAATACTCCAGTGAAGTGAAAGTATGTGGTGGACGGATACACGTGGGCCATCAGCCATCTATGTGTGGTGAAATGAACAGCTCTGAGACAATGCTCCACCATAAGAATACCGCATTCATGCACCGATCTCAGAAATGTATGGTTAAGTAGCGGAGTTCTGGATTCACCACGGCAGCCACGTGGACAACACGCCGGCGGCAGAGCAAGGGTCTCATCAACTTCGCGGCGTCAAGGACACGAGCAGAGGCGGCTGTATTTCTGCGTCAGGAACACGGGAATCATCAGATAAGTAGCGGAATTTGCAATATTCGTGGAAATCGGGTGGAACTATTACAGTCCTACGGATCAGAGGGTACAATGAGGGAGAGAGTATAATGATGAACCTTCACAAAGATACAAAGCAGGAAGAATAGATTATAACTGTGTAATGTTAGCTAATAAAAACAACACTGAATGTAGAATTAATGAGTAATAGAATATTGATATGTCATTATGTATGGGAGCTCCCAGATGGTTCAATATGATCCTATAATATTGACGAGAAAAGATGTTAATTTATGTTAATACAGCGCAATTCAATAATGAAGATTCATGTATTTGTTACAATAATATTTTCATTGTCTTTGTTTTTCTATGAATAAATGAATGATTACTGGCGGTTAATTGGCGGGGTAAATTAGGTAAGGGGTAAATTGGCGGTTAATGAATTGCATGAGAAAAGTAGCAAAATCCAATGCCAACATCTTCCTGATTAAGGCGCTCCCCCCCTAGAATGATCCCTTGTCCTTTAATCATTTCTGACAACAGCATATCTTGCTTTCAAAATTGTAATATGTTGTCAGTACTTGCTCGACCAATTTGTATCCCTAATTTAGGGAAATGAGGTAAGTACAGTCACAATATATATATATATATATATATATATATATATATATATATATATATATATATATGAGAGAGAGAGAGAGAGAGAGAGAGAGAGAAATAATTCCTTAAATGAGATTTCTAACAAAAATATTTAGTGAGACAAAAAGCTCTGCATACCTTACTGAATTGTATTTCAATTCTTCGCCAATGGCTTGCCGATCTCTAACAGAAAAGAAGTAAATAGTATCTCAATTTTGCTTGACTAGTGGCTTACTATTGTCTCATAGTGCTTCATATATGAACGACATATACACCTCTCTACAAATATAAACTTCTACATACATATAAACTCCTATGTACATACATACTACATACACAAATACAGAACTACCCACATATACACCTCTACACACATCTATAAAACTATTCACATATTTCATTGCACACATAAACACACGCGTGTGTACACATATGTAAAAACTATCTAAAGATTCATATTTTTGAATAAAATTCTTGAATTTTGCTTAAATTTTACATTATATGTGCATGGTCAAAAAATAATGAAGATATGATGAATGGCATAAATCATGTTGAGGTTATCCATACCTCATATTATTCAAAGGGCACGCACATTGTTCAATAACAATAAATAAAATATCCTCATAGAACCGTGCAACAAATTATATATTTAACGAAAACAGTCTTCACGAATACTGCAACAACATACTCGTAGTATGGTTAAAAAACAAGTAATAAACATACCAACCATATTTAAAAAAATCGCTTTTTCATAATGTAATTAGAGAATCACATATAGTTAATGGCTGTATACATCTTCCTTGGAGCCTTGCTTTCTCATGACGTCAGCCGTGACGTGAGCAGTTGCGCACTTAGTACTAACATTCAGCTGGTACGTGCATTGTGAGAATAGGCAGCCAAACACAATCAAATAATTAATTTCCCCAATCAAAATCGAAACTATTTCGTTGATTTTTATTTTGTTTTTGTGTTTTTCGCCAGTTCCTGGGTATCAAACGCAACTAGATACCTTTCACGTGGCCGGTGGATGCATAGTTTTCTTTCAATTTATGCTTACGCTGGAAATCAGTAATGTAGATGATTTCGTATTTATCCCGAGTTGTGTATCTAACGAAACAATAAGACCTTTCAATGTCCGGAGACTGATAAGTTTTCTTTTAATATCTGCCTGCATTGAAAATTAGTGCTATAGATCCTGATCCAAAACAGCTGGCTTGTTATGAAAAGGAATAATGGTATTTGTTTCCCGTCTTCCACTTTTAATTTAATTAAAACACCAGTTCCTGTATGAGGCGAGATTGTCAACTCTCTTGATAATACATTTCTACAGTCTGCATAAAAGAAAAAATCGTGTTTATAATTATTTAACTCCTGAGAGATAAATATTCAGACGAGAGTAGTGTTGTTTATTATGATTATAAAATATAACAGTAATGAAAATAAGGCTGCTCTCAATACTCTTAATTATAAAAAAAAGTGTTTGAATTGTGTAAAACCTTTGCAACCCCTTCTAGATTTTAATATTTAAAATTAGAGTAGAATAAGCTGCTACCTCTTCTTGCAGCATAAGGTACTCTCAAAGAAACTTCTTGAAATCAGCTCTGCAAACAGTTTACGTCTACAATGTCCCTAGAATAACTCATAATTTCTTCTAAAGCATTTTATTTGCAGGGTTATTGGCTGTTATTTTTATTAGTCTGTGGAGAAACAAAACATTCGACCTTGAACTCCACATCGGGAATTAATATTGCAAATTAAGGCGAAATTATCACATTTCAATGCGGTTTTAAGCATAATGAGGGAGCTGGAAATTTACTGGCAGCGCCGCAGATCGAGTCTGGACTAGCGCACCGCATGAATTGCAAATAAACTAGTATATACTCGGATCATATAGGCAACAATGTCTAATGAAGTTATTGGAACCTAACCTGAAACGTTATGGTGACACTCATGCTAACTAATGAAATAATAATGTAAAAGGAAATACAAAATACAAGAAAAATCTCTTTCCACACACACAGAAAGCAGGGCTGTCGACATACATGCCATTTATTTAGATACTAACGAATTTAAGCACGTGTGTATTATATCAAGTTATGAGTTTTTTCACTAATTTACAAAGGGTAATGTCCAAAATAATCTCTCAAAAATATTGAAGAAGTACGTAACTGAAATTGTAGTCACACAGGCATGACGAGTATTTTAAAGAGCATTTAAATATAGACAAATTAAAACTTGAGAAACCTTGCCCAGGCTTTGATTTAATTACACCTATCAAAATTAATTATAACTTATTATAATCGACCATTAGTAAAATATAGTAGGAAAATTTTATGATTTCTCGTAGTGAGAAATAAAGTTCGCTTCAGTAAAATATTGATAATTTTGATGGTAACTAAGAAAAAGAAATATTTATTATTTTATTCGTATTGTCATTCTCTCTGTACTGATATAGTGAATAACATCCCCAAATTTGAAAGAAATATTTCATCTTTCAGCATGCTAATTGTGGTTTTCAAACTTTTGTTACAAATCACTGCAATTTTTGTACATTTGTCAATCAACCATACTCAAACAGTACAAAAGTTTGGCTTAGGCAGTTCATAAATATCCATTGCGAGCTTAATTCACCAGCGTTGACAAGTTCGTTGCTCACAAAATGATAAAGAAGTTCAGAAGGGACATCACTTGCCTTTCTTTCTCGTGATCATCTTGCTTTCCTCACAAGCACCACATCTTAGTTCGGCCATCACATTGGCTTTTCGTCGCCCTATAACTCGTGTGTCGCTAAACTGCAGAGACTAAACTAGCCGTGAAATTAATTATGTTTAAACTGTGGCTTTTATGGTACGCTTCACTTAATTTATGGATGCTTGTCATCGAATACGTCTTTTCTTTGGTCTTTCGCTACGTCTGAAGAGGGAAAGACTGGAGCTGTTCTGAAGAGGAAACTGTTTCACATGCATAAAAAAGAACGTTATTGTTTATAGTGCTGGGACCCTTATTTTAAAGAATATAACATTAATGTTCTTGCGGAGAATATTTAATTTCACAGATACCTCAAGCATAATAATAATAATAATAATAATAATAATAATAATAATAATAATAATAATAATAATAATAATAATAATAATAATAATAATAATAATAATAAAACTACATAAAACTACACGATGAAGGTTCTACAACCTTCAGTACAGAGTTTGTTTCGTTCGAACGCATTAACTGAAAAAAAGTATTTTCAGTTAATTTCATATTTTAACTTTTACAAAATGTGATTACGAGACATTTTATTGCACAAACAAAACATAGGAAACATAGAACATTAAGCATTAGACATCGATATTAGAAAAAATATCGACTGTGAAACATTAATGTTTAATACAGCAATGTTTCAGTAAAAGCATCGTTGTTTTGAAAACATTGATATGGACGTTGTATCGTTAGTTCTGATCCGTGGCAGCCGAGCGTTTTTCCTGGACGAGAGAACGGGTGTTCGGCATATTATATGCTAACGTTTTCTCGAGCCCTGGAATACGTACCCCCACACCTCCACTAACACTAGCTAGATGAGCGTTATTGACAAGATCTAATTCCCTCTCGTATAATCTCAAATCTCTTTAGAAAATGAAAAATCTACCGATTTCATGTAATAGTTCTGTCGTTGAAATAACCAATCCCCCACATTACTCGAATCTAGCAAAATGAGAGCCGAAACGAAAACGAAAAACCAAAATGAAAACGAGAGCCGTGTGGATAAAAGAGTTCTCACAAGGTATTTATCCATTCGATAAGTGTTAAAATGTGAACCAGACACACTAGAAGAGAGAAACCACATACGCAATAGAGCCACCTATGCTTTCTATTACTATACGGAAAACATGGGGTACTCCAGTGCTTTCCAGGAATTGTAATCGTTTAAAAATTAGTTTTGCATAGGTTATTAATTTGTTAAATGTCTTTGTTTGTGTACTTCCTTGCATGAAATGTGAATATAATTATGTAGCTGAACACGTGCGATTTCATCGCATAGACAGAAGTGCTGTAGAAAAGCTACGAGAGAAAATGCTGCATATTCATGAATATACATTATATTTTATATTTACAAATAAATTAACACATATAAACATGAGTATGATTGCGGAAACCTGCTATCAACCTTACCTTAGTGTAGGTTACAAAATGTATGAAACACAATTCCAAAATAATTATCAGATCTCCCTCACCTCTTTGATGTTTTCTGTAGATATCACAAGAATGATATATGAGACATTACTTTGAATACCTACAATTGATAGTTACGAACAATTATTTTTTGACGGTCACGTAGCATGATGTTCTTTAAGCAAAATCCACAGCTCTTCCATTTCTAGCAAACTTGCAAACTTACGCATGACGCCATCTTCCCGCTTACATTCTATCAGTGCATTTCAAACAACGCAAGTTTTGAAGGTTTTTATTAATAAAGGAAAGATCTGTTCAACGTATTCTCCATTCCTATTTTTTTGATACCTCTCTTGTTGAAAACTGTTCTCTGGGAGCAAAATAGGAGCGACATTAAAATCGTTCTCATTACAGCTTTCATATCGTATATACGATTCGTGCGAAAGTTGCCTATCAAAAATCTAGGAAGTCAATGTTTTTGAGGCGGCCCTCAGTGTCGCCGCCTCCCTCCTATGACGTCAGTCGTGTGCACAGATTCCTCGCGCAAACTCTAGCAGCTGCTTTGGCTCCTCCACCCTTGCGTTGATCGTTTGAAGTGCTCTCCTCCGCGTAGCTAACGTTCTAAAACGCATTCCTTGTAAAATAATAATTTAAACGGTGTTTTATATGCAAATTAACTGATTCATAGATGGTTGCCTATTTCTACAAAATAGGTATGTAACTCAGAGGGGCTTGTATTACGCCTGATGTGGTAATATAGTTAGATTTAACAGCTATTATATTGAAATGGTTAAGTGTATAAGGCGTATTACTTACTATGCATATGGAAATAATTTCATCAACTAGATTACATTTTCATTCTACGTGATTTCAGCAATAATACTAAAATGAAATTTTATTTGCGAGTATATGAACTCACATGTTTTGCAGAACTGTTCCAGATCATTTTCACGGAAGTGTCTGGAATTCTTTTAGGCGTTGTAATTAGATTTAAAGTGATTTTCAACACAAGTACAGGAGTAATATTTTTCTAGACTCGACACAAAATTTGACTCTGATACATAAATGCAATTTTTAAATTCAATTTTGCTTTAAATATGTGGAATACAGTTCATCTTCAGACACGGAATGCAATCAGTACTTTCGAATGACAACTGACATCAGCACGTAATTTGATAGGTATCCCAGCATTTCACAGAGGTTTGAAATTTCTGTCCGGCACAGTCAAATGAACCAACGTCCTCCGGGACTAGAACGCTTGGAACTGGCGGTGACTGATCGGCGAGGAGCGGGGTAGGGTGTCACGCAAAAAAGACAAATGAGCGTCGACATTCTCGGCGCGGCATCCCGCCGACCGTGTAGTCAACAACTCCAAGCCTCATGGCACGACTAGAAATCAACGAATGTAACATTCAAGGACAGCGTGTGGGGTGCGGCAGTTTGGTGTGTGTCGTGCGGTGTCGTGCGGTGTCGTGCGGTGTCGTGCGGTGTCGTGCGGTGTCGTGCGGTGTCGTGCGGTGTCGTGCGGTGTCGTGCGGTGTCGTGCGGTGTCGTGCGGTGTCGTTCTGTGTTGTTCGGAGTCGTTCGGAGTCGTTCGGAGTCGTGCGGTGTCGTTCGGAGTCGTTCGGAGTCGTGCGGAGTCGTGCGGTGTCGTGCGGTGTCGTGCGGAGTCGTGCGGAGTCGTGCGGTGTCTTGATTGTGGTTTGCTTTAGGGTGATGTAATGCGCTGTAGTATGGTGTAGTGAATGGTGTAGTGTGTGATGTAGTTTGTGGAGTACTACGCGGTTTGGTGTGGTGTGGCGGGGCGTGGGTTGGCGCAGTGTGGTGTAGTGTGCTGTAAAGTGGGGGTAGTTCTGTTGTGTAGTGTGGTGTAGTGTTTTGTGAGAAATAGTGTGTGGTGTAGCGTGATGCAGCGTGGTGTGTGATGAGTGATGGTTGCGATATGGTGTGGTATGACGCAGTATGGAGTGAGGCGTGATAGGATGTGGGTCTCGTAGTGTGGGAAGGTGTGGCTTGGTGAGGCCCAACGATAAGCGTGGCAGAGGCAGGGCATGATGTGTTATGGCGCGTAGTAAAATGGTAATACAGTCAGTAAGCTCTCAGCATTCTAGTAACTACCATTTTTTTCTAAAGAATTTTTTATGACCTATCAGTTTTAGAACAATCGGCATTGAAAACAGTAATAAGCAATGTGTGGTAATTATCTCGAGTTTTTGATACCGCTTTGTATTAAAAATTAACGCACTATCTATTAAAAAAATGTTATCATTACTTTATTAGTATTAAAGTATGAGGTAGTAAATTATGTAAATGTACCATTGTACATCTTTAAAATATTCAATACTATAAAAGTTATGAGAATTGTATTATTGAAATCCGAAGAAGTTTCTTATCAACTCCATAACTCAGAGGAATCTCTGAGATCCACCCAGTGACACCCAGATATCCACATGACGCTTTAGGGCCCTGAATGAGAGTTTTAATTGTGGCCGGACAAGATGTTCAATAACTGTTATTGATGCATTTATTTACAAAATTCTGAACATTATTTAAATGCTTATACAGAAAGAGAGAAAATGACTGCCTCAAATGGACGAAATTAATGATAAACGGACGAATTGATTGATTGAACGAACGAATAAATAATCGAACAACCGATCGAATAAATGCACCCAACGGACAAACTATTGAATACATCGAACGAGCAAATGAAAGCATCGAACTATTGAACGAATGCAACTAACGAACCAATGAATAGATTCTTCATTAGGCGATCAGGTGGTTGCCCTCCTCCAGACTGCTGCATCTCGTAGATGCCAGCACGTGGGTTGGATGGGGGAGGGGAAGACCCTTGTCCCGACGCGCTGTCGCCTGCATGCAACGCGTCGTCTTGTCGCCGCCTTCGTTTTGCGTCGCTCGCAGGCACGCGGCGGCGGCGGCGGCGGCGGCGGTGGCGGCGGTGGCTGCGGCGGCGGCGGCGGCGGCGGCGGCGGCGGCGGCGGCGGCGGCGGCGGCGGCGGCGGCGGTGGTGGCGGTGGCGGCGGCGGGCGGTGGTGGTGGCGTTGGCGGTGGCGGCGGCGGCGGGCGCGGTGGGGCGGCGGGCGGCGGCGGCGGGGGCGGGGGCGGCGGCGGCGGGGGCGGGGCGGTGATGGTGGCGGTGGCGGTGGTGGTGCCGGCGCGGGCGGCGGCGGCGGGGGCGGCGGGAGCGGCGGCGGCGGGGGCGGCGGCGGCGGCGGCGGGGGGGGCGGCGGTGGCGGCGGCGTGGGCGGCAGCGGCGGGGGCGGCAGCGGCGGGGGCGGCGGCGGCGGCGACGGCGGCGGCGATGGCGGGGGCGGGGGCGGCGGTCGCCGTGTGGCTTGTGTCGCTTCCTGCAGATGCTGCGGCGCGGCTCGTGCCAGACGCCCTGGCGTTGCGTCTCGGCGCTCTCGGGTCGCAGTGCGCGGCTTTTTGCTCCTGCTCACGAGCGTATCGGCGCGGCGTCAATGGGACCACGCGTGGGGTAACAGGGAAAATAATCGTTATTTCAGTATTGTTCTTTGACATTGGCAGTTGATATTGTCATTATTCTTTGATTCAATTCAGCCATTTATTGACTACTATGAGAAAGAAAATCAATCTGAAGTTTACGATTTGGTGCATTTTTTGTGATTTTTTTCTCTTCTCAATTGTTTCTTGCGTCTTATCAGTCGTTGGCATTGTTAATTAATTCATTTATTTAACGTCAAAACAGTTAACAACTGAGTGTGATGTTCTTTGGGAAAGGATTCAGACGTTCTTCAACAACACCAACAATAAGGATTCAACAATAACAACAACAACAACAACAACAAGGGCAAACAACGTTCTTTTGAGCAGGTTTTCTTAAATTCTTGGATCCCCACCCTAACCCATACAAGTTGAATTCTGAATGCAGAAGAAAATAAGCATTTTTTTGGAAGAGTTGATAAGAAAAATTCGTTTCAGGGTAATAAGGATTATTTGCAAAGGCAAATCAGCTACAGATGTTTGATTTTGTACCTCATCGTGCCCTTCGTGAAGGAATAAACGTCTTTCGGTTAGAACAAGGAGAACAATAATTTAAATAACTATATTACCCACAGAACCCTAGAAGACGTACACAGATAAATTTGTAATTATGCTTCTTCCAATCTCTTCTTATTTCACACTTCATTAAAATCAATCTACAAATCTTGCAGAGTCTTTCTGAACGCTTTTGGAGGAATTTTAATTCCGTAATTTGAAGAACATTTTGTAAGTTTTTCAACTAAATAATTAGGAACTACTCCTATGTTCATGAAACTGTAGAAAAACGATATAGAGGTTATTAAATTTATTTGTGTCGTGGCTTCCGAAACAAAATAAGAGGCCGTTAGGGCAATATTTACCTGGAGACGGCATCACAATTGAGACAGAGAAAAAGAACTCTAAAAAGAAGAATAAGAAGAGGAGGAGGCTTCACACACGAATTGTGAAATCTCATCGACGTTCTTCAGATTTGAGAAGTAAGTTTCTATATATGCGATATCATCCTTTCTCTGCGGGAAAAGAAAAACAACATTAAATCTTCTCATGGGTTTTCTGACTTCACTTTCCCTATGGGCGACTCGTTTTTGTTTTTGAAATATTGATGAAGAAATACCGGGGAAAAGAAAAGTGTAATTTTAAAAAGAAAGGTGAAGTTAATAATGATTAACTCTTATAAATAATCTTTATTTCTTTTTGCCATTTACAATTAAATTTTAAGGGTTTGCATAGCAATTACACGTAACTCTAGCAAATTTGGCATTGTTTTATGTTAATTTAATTTACAAACATTTCTAATAGTTTAATGATGCCATGAATATGTGACTTTGCTGTCATGTTTGGGCAGCACCTTATTATGATGGTTTATCCAGTATGGTAAATTCAAAAGTAAAGCAATGAAAATGTTACCAATAGTTTATTCCTGTTAAAATATTTCGTTTACTGTATATTATTATTATTATCATTATTATCATTACTATTATTATTATTATTATTATTATTATTATTATTATTATTATTATTATTTCAAGTGTGGTAATAGTTCCATGCATTAGTATATGAACTGACGCCGTTTCCCCATAAATACATCTCTGAAACCTATTTTAATTCCTATATAAACATATCTCCTCTCCGAGGCCCACTGCCCGTCAGGCGCCATTGCTCGCCTACGCAAGAGTAGCCCGCTTTGGCCCTCGCCAGCACCCTGCGATTGGGAATGCGGTTACAAGTTCACTGGGGCCAAGCACATTCGTCCATTTAAAAAAGTCCATACTGCCGGGACTGTAGAAGGAAAACATCTCCGTATCTTAAAGGTGAATGAAACTGGTGAAAAACAAAATAGATAAATTTGTTTTTGTTATTTTGATTAATTTGACTATTATTATTATTATTATTATTATTATTATTATTATTATTATTATTACTATTATTGTTACTTGCTTTGAACTTGGGTTCAAACCAACTGAGCTCTGAAATTTTGTCGGATCATGCTCTATTGATGGACCTAAAGTTCACTCATGTTCCTTTCCAAATGAGAAACGGCATTTACTGGCTTTATTCACAGCAAAAATTGGGTATAAATATTCGGCTGAAACAAGACTCCATCTTCATCCCACTTCGGAAGTCATAATTAGATCTACTAGAGACTCACGTTTTATTAATTGTTCAGAGAGCTGTGAGTAGATGCTCTAAAAAGGAAAATAGAGGATTCTTAATATACATCTAACCCTAAGCAGATACACACCTGCAGTACTTGGACCTTGACTATAATACAAGGGGAAGGCTAGTGGGTATTCTTGTATATTTAATATTTTACTGCGTCGGAGCGTAAAGTCAGTTTACGAAGCTCCGGGATATCGTGATATGTTTATTTTCCCGTGTAAATAATTCACATTTCAGGTAAGAAATAATTTGCTGTTATTTTCTCTAGGATAAGAACTGCAGTTGCTTATACCTATATAGCCGTAAAATCATGACAACAAACATAAATAAATAACTAGTGGTGTTCAAACACGTCGTGAATTGAATTTCATAGCTAACGAGTTGTCAAAGTGCGTATATGTAAAAAGTAGTTACGCAATGATTATGTAGATTAAGTATTATTAATAATGTGATACAAACATCATTGCAAGTGGTGAAAATTATCTTGTCATACTCCCTTCACATATTCACGTAACCTCCATTAAGCAGCCATCTGAATTGACGGCCAGTTTTTCCGGAACCGCTTAAACTGGGTTTGAAAGTGACCACTTAAATCGGAGTTTACAGATAGAGATTTTATTCTTCACTTACATTTATTTATAATTATTCGAGAACTACTAAGATTTAAAAAATATTAATGTGTATTCAAAGATTTATTATCATGAAAAGCCAGTAAAGTTCAAAATATTAGCAGAGGGTTAATTTTTCTCCTGCTCGTGCCCCTACAGGCACAGAAGCACGAGGCGAAAGGAAAGAGCGTGTATGAGGCTGTGTTGTGGAGATTGGACACAAACGCAGAACCATTAATTTAGATAATACTGCTTGCTTGGTGGGTGTTGCTTGACTTCACTGTCATTGGCTGGTTCTATCACGTATCTGGGTTGTGAGCAGGCGCAAAATCGAATAAATCAATTTGTACTTCGATTTTTAATAAAACTAGAGGTGATAAATAGCACATACTTTCTCGCATTATTTAAAATAAATACGTAATATTGAAATATTGCAATTTATTGCATACGAAAACTCAGTTATTACTTGAAAAAGTCAAATTTAACCAATTCAAAGGAAGCGCCTCGGGTGCAAACGCACGTTTATTTCGATAACCAGGAACAGTAATCATTTCTAACTTTTACGAATGAAACAAACATGAAAAAATTTAACTATTACGGAATTTGCAGCACATAATACTGAAAGGTGAGACTAATTTCACACAAGCCTACTTTGATTACATTGAGGCAAGATTTCAATTTTTGAATACCATAATCAGCAATCAAAACTTCATATAGTGTTTTTGTTAGTTTTAAGATAATTTTATTACTTCTCTTCAATCTATTGCCTTTTATAAGAATATTATCTTCCTTCTACAATCATCACTACAGACACCAATGGATTGAATTCGAAGAAGTTTGAAACCACTTTGTTGCGAAATGACAACGCGTCAAAGCGCATGAAATTCGAATTTGAAATAGCAATTTTTTTTTGGAAATTTTCGAAAATACAGAGAGTGGGCCGAAAATGGGACCATCACTGCTATCTTAACATTTGTTTGTTACACATCACGAAACATTTAAAAAAATGGAGCTGTTTCTGAGAAAATTATTGTTTAAATTTAAAAATTGCCTGTTTCACGCACAATTACGCAAAAAATCCTTATATTTTTGAAAAATTCAACATAACTTTATTTAAAAATCTTTTTATAATGAACACATTTCAATAAGAAACCAATAGTCATAATTGTAGTTTTAGGAAACCGAAAACATTTTGAATTTTTGCCTTTTTCGAATAATTAGGAATTTCAAAGAAAATGAGCCCTGCACTATTCGTCTAGGCGTTCCTTACCCTCCCCGAAGTCAATATTTAATAAAAAAATGTGGGGCCTCCAAAATTAAAAATATCGGTTTCAAATTCAAGAGAAAATTCTGCTTAATCTATAGCCGCTAACGTTGTTCACAGACGGACTGGCGTTTCGACGTCAATCTATTTTTTCGTAACAAGGACCCTCAAAACATGGATTCTGACTACACAAGGTGTTAAGAGAAAGTAATTTACTATATACAGGAACAAGATTTACTCACTTTTTCGTTACAAGAACCTGGTAATAAGAGTTTTTCTGTCAAAAATTCGCCATTTTTTCCCTTAGCATCACAATACATTCTCTACACTGCGTAAGTTGTATCGAGAAAGTAAAAATGTAAAACAATATAGAGTAAGGTCTAAGCACAAACAAGAACTTCATAATCTTTATGGGATCTCACAATTTAGGCGCGTCGGGTTCCTCCAAATCAAAACAAATTGCAACCCGAATCCGGCACGTTTCTTTCTCAAACCGCACGCGTTGCCCGCCGTCGCCGTAACATACGATACAGCCGGCTCGTGCAGGCGCATCCAGTTGTTCGGGTTTAATTAAAAGTTCCCTCGGCCAAAGCGCGGAGTTTCCCCGGCGCGGCGCAAGTTCGGCCGAGGCGCTGGGGAACTTTTAATCATTGGGCGCATTTGCTGCTGCAGGGCACTTACAGAGAAGGAACGGCGCTCATGCTGGGCCCCGACGCGGCACCTCCGCACCTGCAACAACGCAAGGGACGCAATTAGCCTTCACCCGTTGATTGTTTCCGGCTTCCAGGAGCGGAATCTGTTAAGGTCAGTCCCGTCTGTCCGCCCGCCTGTCCGCCCGTCTGTCCGCCCGTCTGTCCGCCCGTCTGTCCGCCCGTCTGTCCGCCCGTCTGTCCGCCCGTCTGTCCGCCCGTCTGTCCGCCCGTCTGTCCGCCCGTCTGTCCGCCCGTCTGTCCGCCCGTCTGTCCGCCCGTCTGTCCGCCCGTCTGCCCATCCGTCAGTCCCGTAGGTGTAGTGCATGTTTTATCGCGAGAGATAGAAGCGGAGTTTTCTCCAACCAGGTATCTCCCACCAGTTGGGAACCATCCGACCTAGGACAAGCACTAAGCTTCCGATCTGTATGCTCTCCCGGCATGTATGGTGGTATAGTGCATGTTCGTGTAAGTGTATATGTGCGTGTGTGTAAGGGGTGAGAATAGGACAAGGAAAAAGAAAGAAAGATCGCGCGCTGTTTGTGGCTCTTTTTTTAGGGTACTGCACCGGCATTCACCAGTGTTGATCGGTGAAACCACATAAAACTACTTATCAGAGCAACCGGCAGCTAGAATTCTCCTCCAAACAGGGACAGAACTTGACCTACATATCTGAATAGTGTCAAACACCCTGCCAACGTTGGGACTCAAATCCTAGGACCTTCCAGTCGGAGGCACGGTGGTGACATCAGTTGATGCCCTGCGGCACCTAAGCGGGAATGTAATTAGCCATCGGGGCACGAGACGGCACAAACCAGGGAGTGAGTATTGATTCCTGGGTGACCTGAATTTATTGCATGCCAAAGTCCCAATCCCCCTGGTGCTGTGAGACCCCCACGTTAGCTTGTGGGATCCACCGAGTATTTCTCCGGAGCGGTGCTGCTCCAGCTATGGCAAGCTTTAAGCTCCCGATTGCTCTCTCGACATATGTGGGAGAGTAGTGTGTGTGTGTCTTTGTGTATGTGTGTGTGTGTGTGTGTGTGTGTGTGTGTGTGTGTGTGTGTGTGTGTGCAAGGGGAGAGGACGGAACTAGTCTGAGGAAAGAAAGCAATACTTGGCGTGTACATAGATTGGTACGTTCAGGTACTGGCATTCGACTGATATCGATCGGAGAAATTCCGGAAAACTGTAGATTAGAGAAACCTGGAGGTAGAATTCTCCTTCAATCAAATATTGAACGTGGTTTTTTTGTTTTGTTTTGGTTTTTTAAAATTCAAGTAGTAAATGGCTTAGTGTAGGGATCACAGAATTTTGAAAACGTGCACAATATTAACTTTTCCCCATAGCACGTCATACACAGTTTTCAACTGACTTTGACATAAATAAATAAATAAATAAATAAATAAATAAATAAATAAATAAATAAATAAATAAATAAATAAATAAATAAATAAATAAATAAATAAATAAATAAATAAATAAATAAATAAATAAATAAATAAATAAATAATAAATAAATAAATAAATAAATAAATAAATAAATAAATAAATAAATAAATAAATAAATAAATAAATAAATAAATAAATAAATAAATAAATAAATAAATAAATAAATAAATAAATAAATAAATAAAGTGAAATTTTCGTACGAGTGCTCAGTGTGACGCTCTGTGCTTTTCACTTGAAATTGCAAAGAAAATTATAGAAGGTTGACCATCATTAGAGCAGCAATTATAGAAGGCAGAGCGTATTCAGGACCGAGAAAGCTCACCCATATAATAAATAAATCTTTCTTCACTTGTTCACATTCTTCATTAAACTGAAATAGAGTCGCAGCCTGAAGCAAATTTGTATCTTAGTACGTCAATAAATTTTCACAATAAGATATTCAGTTAAGAAAGATTGAACGAGCACACTTGTACTCAATGAGTAATTATTATACCTAATGATGCAGCTTCGTTTTAAGTCAATAATTATTGTAATATTTGTCATAAAACTTGCATGTTGATGTAAAAATCTATTGGCACAGCGGTTCCAAACTTTGAAGATCATAAGTTGACATAATATTTCATTATGGCACAATATAATGCAATGTGGCTTAACCGATCTACGTCCAGTAACGTTAGCTAAGGACACCTTCATTGTATAAAATGTAAATGTAAGACCCCCAACAGCATGCAGCTTCGAACATCGAATTGGGAGTGATAGTAAAATCCAATAAATAGGCATAAATGTTTGTTCCACTTTACCGAACACATTTGCATCCTCCAGTTCCAAACGATATTAAGTCAGTTAAGTTCGCGTGGCAGGCTACGTTGCACTCTGCACCAACAAATGCAAACGCCGGAAGCCCCAACGCGAGCGCCAAGTTCATATCTCATCGAGTTCTAATTTCTGGTGGCAGCCAACTTGTGACGCGGTGCCTCCCAGAGCTTTCCATTGAAAGTCGAGCGCCGAGTTGGCGCGGACAGTGCGACCCTGGCGGAGGCGTTCGTTACCACGATGGGCATCGGGGGGGGGGAGACCGGAAACGCGGCTTCTTCCCGCCTGGCGCGCCTCATCCCCCCCCCCCGCAAGAGATATTCCTGGGAGACTTTGGCGGATCCGACGCTATTTTTGCCAAAGATTTTAAACGATGTTCCCATTATTTTTTTGTTAACGTAAATTATCATTTACAGCAATGTAAACTGTAATGTACTTTGATGTTCTTGACAACATCAACATCAGTTGAATTCACTAGTGAATTAAAACGTTTTTTGCGGAGATTGAATACTTACTTTCACGGCTAAAACAGTTTACCAATATGACCAATTTGTCTACGCCTCCTAGGTAATTCTTATTACAACAACGAAAAGGAGGTTTCGTTTGACAAAACAGATTCTGCGCAATGACCTCGAAAAATTAACGATACATTTTAAATTATAATATTTTGTGACGGATCACACATTTCATTATTATATTTGAATACTTAGCAATGTTGGATTTGAGTGTACGAATAGAACAACTTATCGTATATGTGCAAATGTAAACGAAACGAATTATACGAAACTGATTATAATGGCAGAATGCCGGACTTTACCTAACAAAAGTTGATAAACAGATATAAATAACCTAGTGTGTATCAAGAAGAAAAGAAATACTCGACATAAAGTCACATGTATGGAATTAACAATTCTATCATTCAAGGGAATATGGAGAATGAGAATCAGTTTCTGTATTATTTAGTTGATATGTTTTTTAATAAATTGTTATTATTGGAAATGCCCGGCCTTTTTAAACTATATTCTTTATTTCAGTAAGATTTCTGGGCAACGCTACTGGTGTACTTCCTGATAGTGAAATTGGCATCAATTTATCTAGAGGTTTTAATTTGACGATCCCGACTTGGGAATTAAGAGCAAATAGAACGTCTAGTTATCTGATTTGGGAAAATTAAATTTAAAAAAAATAAAACAAAAGACATAATTTTCAATCTTGTACATACTTCAGAATTTTATGCGGAATTTTAACAGCCAAGCGGAACATACAAAACATATTATCAACGATAATTGCTCTGGCCTTAATTTTTACTTCACGTTGTTTGGCCGTATAGAGCCTTTACTTCCATATTTTGCTAGATAATATTGTTTCATGATATTATATCTGGGCTTCATTTAAATAGTACGTGAATGTCTAAAGTATACAAAAAACTTTGGACTTTAATCTATTAAATAGCTTTTGGAGCGATTTCAAAATCTCCAAAAAAAGAAAAAAAAACTAATTTCTGATTTATGTGGTTCCATATATGCTGAATACTTAAATAAATCTTCAGCAAATGCTACAAATAATGTGTCAGACTCACTAATATAGACGTCCGCCACGGTCATAAAATCATATGTAAATTTAGTGCCAGTGACACATCCAACACACTCGTCGTTCTGAAGAGCTTTGAACGTCGCAATTGCGAAGTTATAATCTCAACTCTCCAACCAGTTTTTCCTCATTATGGTACATAAACCATCTCCTTCACCTTAGCACCTTCTCGACGCACCAACTGTGCACATCTTCATTCTCCCCGCCCACTCTTTTCCTCTTCACGTCATGCCACGCTTTGGTCCCACTATTACCTGCCACTTCTCTGCCACACCTGTTCAGTATCCCACGCTAGATCTAAGCAAGCTGTTGATTTATCTTACCAAGCCTCCCGGCAGTCTTTGCAACGTGCATAAATCGCAATACCTCGAAGGAAAATGAATGAACTTATTGAATTGCACATTTGCACTGGACGTTGTGAGTTTGAGTTACTGAGTAGAATTCTATAGAACACAGAGCCGAACGGTGAACTTTATTGACAAAATCGCGTTTGACCATACGCATATATTAAATCTATGGAATAGTATGAATAGATATTCACAAGAAATGTTTTAGTGTTCCCTTCTTAAGAGACAAACAAATAGCCCCATAAGTATTACCTTTACAAATTATTACAGACACAAATATTTTTTAATTCTAGCAAGATATCAGATCTCTAGAATTTTTCAATCTCTCCTAGAAGAACCTGTTGGCGCACTATCGACCAATTAGCGATATAGAGAGTCGAGTTTGGAAGTTACTATTTCGATGATAATATTCAGTACTTGCCACGTTTTTTCCCCTGGACTACATTGGCCTTGGTCAGTATTTTCTATAAGTCATGTTTACGACATTAGTAGGTATTTATGATTTTTGGTACTTTGCCTCTGTATGTCACCTTCACACTGGCTTCGACTCGCTTGGGGCCGTATCCCAGCTGCCTCATATCTCCCTCATCCTCATCTCCCACTCATCGACCCCATTTCATCTCTCTCTCTCTCTCTTTTCATTCTCCACCTCCACCATCGCCGAAATATCTACATCTCAATCTGCCCGTATTCCCAACCTGTGCACATTTCATTTCTCTTCCGTACTCGTTTCTTTTCCTGAATTTATCCGTTTCGCCTCACCCCACCACTCCTTCGCGCATCTTCCGTTCTTCTCACGTCTCCCCTCTCCCCACATCCCCTTCCCACGCCAGACCACACCCCTTCATTCCCACCGCCGGCCTTGGGAAGACGAGTAATCCGCCTCTCTGGAAATACACCTGTCGGCCGCATAAATTTCTCATAAGCCCGATTTAGACGTCTATAAAAAGCGGGCGGGCGCAATCTAATATGGCGAGTGCGCGGCGCGCAAGGTGCCCGCGGCCCGCACTTCTAATTTGCGACGCTTCTTAGCGCATTAATTGGATTACACTGCGCCTCGCCCGCCCCCGCCGGATCAAGATGGCGGGCGCTCGGGTAAATTAGTCTCGACTTTACCTCGTTGTTCGGTGTTTTTACTGGCACCGGTGCACGCCACCGACAGTATCTTGGCGTAACTGGAAACTAAGTTTCCGTAAATCAAGATGGCGGTGCTTTTCGGGAATTGCTTGGGTGATGTAATTCTTTACGTCGAAAAATGGAAAAATGGAAAATTTACCTAATTTTGCAACATAGGAGATCATAGTAAAATCTTATGTTAGTAAACGGATATGGCGTTGCCTGACAGTTTCTAACAATGTTTAAGAGTCCATTAATTAATTTAATTAATACTGCCTGGAAGAGGCGCTCCATCGTGTAGTGTTTGCGGTACCGATGTGCACATTCCGATCAATCCAATGTAGTACAATACATCAGAATTCCTATTCATATCCATGTTCTATTCAAATCTCTGCAATCACATCTCCATTTAATCATTCATATATTCTAGGTAGACCATATAACTTAGTAACTGGTATCATAATAAAGTCTGCCTCCTGGAAGAACGATGACATTAGAACTAATGTTTTAAAATATCCCGTTTTATAAAAATGGGACGTGGCTCTCATTCGACGAATGCTACATCACCCTTCGTGTAATATCTCATGCCCTGTAGGTTATGGGTACAAAATATTTGCTTGTTTGTTGCCTTATACACTAGTCGAAAATTCGCTTTACGATAGCGGTCGCTCGGATAAATTACTTTCAACTTTACCTCGTTGTTTGATGCTTTTACTGCAAAGGATACATTCCGCTGACAGTAAGTTTTGTCAACTGAAAGTTTTCGCAATTCGAAAAGTGAAGATCATAAGCGTGGATAGTGGAAAATTCAAGATGATCTCTAGTGCTCGTCGAAATAATTCCCTTATCTACCGCCAGAAGGGTTCCGAGTTCTTTTGATAATTCAGTTAGTGAAAGTAGACAAATTATTCTACTGTTGTTTTTTTTAGCAGAATTTCGGGGGCAAAGAAAAGCGAGGTATTATAATATTTAGAGAGTTCATTTTAATTGTAACTTTCGTAAGGAAACTTAAATGTATTCATATTACTTTCAAATAGATTAATAACTTTATAGATTTTTTTTTAAGATTAACCCACCTGCTCGGTAGTAAATTCCAGTAACTATCATATCTCCCTTCCAGTGCTATCGCAACATAATTAGTAATAATAAGGGTCAGATCACAAACAATTTGATCGATGGGATTGCAATATATTTTGCCTTATTCTGTGCAAACTGCACTTCTGGAATTACGATATATTTTTTAATGTAATTCTTTGTAGAATACGAACGAGCTTTTGCTATTTGTATCACTAAGTATGTCAATATTATATTGAAGTCATTTTGAATATTTATAGGAAAATAAAGTTCCCTAAATATCAGTTGCTTTGTGATTGCTGTATCTTCCTACTCAGATTGATTTCATCTCTTTTACAATGGATTTAGAAATATTTCGGGGCAGGGCGGCCCAAGGTGTGGCGACAGTCGCCTTCCACAGCGGGCACAGGAGTTCAATTCCACGTTGATCCCTGGGGAATTTTTGATGAATGAAGCAATTTTGCGGGAGGATTTTTAGGAGTTGTTCCGTTTTCCTGCTTCTTATTGCATTATTTCATTACCAACCCCACCCTTACATTCATCTTGTTCGTCCCAGGAAAGGAATCAGAGTACCAGAGTTGTGAGATGGTTGGTGATTTTGATGATTTAATACGTATTGCTAGTAATTGAAAGGTCATTTATTAGGTCATCAGGTATTTAATCAGAAAAAAATAGTGGCAGGATTAGAGAGACAATAGATCGATGTAGTTTACAGAAATATTTTTTAATAAAAATTGACGGGGGGCACGGAGTAATTTTAAGCTGCGAATATTGAATTAAATTTTTATTTGGCACTAGAGAAAAGGTATTTTATTTGCTGTTAAACCCCTTAAAAATAATGTTCCAAGGTTTTCTCACAACGTTACCTCACAATAAGAATGACTTTAATTTTATTTACTTCAATCTATTTTATTCTAACAAACTAACTTTTATGTGTGCTGTTATATCGCTACCAATACTATGCAAAGACGTGATTCAAATTTCCGTGTCAAACAGGGTATGTAAATCCACATTCTGAATTACATTACTGCGTTATTTCGCAAGATGTAACAGAGTTCCCATGCCTCATGGAATGACCCTTGTACTTCCTAGATCCTCCCCTCTCCGGGGACGACGGTCCGACATGGCAATCCAATCCCAGCAGGGCATCGATCCAGTGGTACCAACCGACCGCCGGTGGGGGGTTCGCCCAACCGCAGGGCGCCACTCGTCGCAGAGCCCCCTCTTCAGCACGGTGACGGCCGCGGGCGTTCCTTTGATCCGCGACCGACGCGCTCGTCCACACAAACGCCCACTTTAACCTGTTGCGACCGCGCGAAAGGGCGGCTGCACCAAGGCGCGCCACCGCAGCGCCCCGCCCGGAGCCTCCGGGCCCAAATTAAACACGTGCGTTCGGACACGCGCCAAATGGCGAACTCTATTCACATGGCGAAGGAATATTCACGCGCCATATCTCACCATGTCTCTGAGGCCAGAAAAGTATTTTTTCGTTACATTTTTTGCTTGATTTCGATCGAGATTCGATTTTCGCTAGAACATCTTCATTCCTTAATTTACGACTGTATTATTAATATTGAAATCAGATTAGTTTTAGTAAGGTAACAACACACGCGTTCGTGCCTGGTATGGGGTATAAACCAAGCCATATGACACACGATCTAACTTGACGAGTATATAAGAGTATATAATGTTAAATTACCCTAACTATTAATATATAAAGATACATCTAACTTCAAGTGAGCACCATCATTGTTTGTCAATACATTATAATAAATGAAAATCTATCTGGATAGTAACGTATGAGTTTGTGTTCTGTAGAATCTGATGATGGAAACAAGATAGATTCCCGAAACGTTGTTTTATGACTTTAGTGACGAATGCTTTAAATTTTAAATTTAAAAAAATTTTAGTAATTATCTCAATCAAATTATTTATGCTATTTGATTGTGTGTGTATATATATATGATCACATTTAAAATAATTTAAAATATTTAAAATTTTGAAAATAGGAAAATTTCAAAATTAATTTATGTAAACAAATGGTAATCAACCAATTACAAAAGGGAGTAAAGACGCTTCCGACAATAGGAACCAGAAGAAGTGACGTATAAGAAGAAAAAAGTAACATTATTAGATACAGATTTGCGCTTAGGTGTCAGATGTTTAGAAAGAGTCGAAGGAAAATGAAGATTCGCAGTGCAGTAGAAGGCAAGCACTGGGAGACGACATGCGACGGCGAACGGTCGTATAGTTTAGTGGGGTATGAGATGCAAAGGAGGAAATATGTTGCGAGTTAATGTTAAGTTGAATGATAGTAAAGATGCAAGATGAACGTATTCTTTTGATAAAGAATGAAAGTAAATGAGGGCTGTCGTGTTGGACCGAGGCCCCCAGCCGCCTCAGAATAGCACTGAAGATGGTCGCAATGCGACCGAAAAAGCTTTATGCCAAAATAAATACATACGACGAAACAACGCCTCAAATTCATTTACATGATGCAAATGTAAACGACGCACCATTTCCTACCAAAGAATGTAAGCATAAAAATTGGGATTGAGACGCGAAAAATCATAAACGCGGATGCAGAGTTTGGTGGTCGACGGCACGATATTTCAAGAACTTTGAATGGTTGCGGAGCATATAGGGCGTAACCAAGTGATCCGAAAACATCTTCAAAAAGAAAATACATTATGGAATATTTGGAAGAATGTCACGTTTTGTGATGTACGAAAAAAATTACCGGGTATAAACTCGTTTAAAAAAATGGCCTTTGGATCGATGTCATGCATGATGATGAATAATATTATTGGTTGAATGTTTTAATGTTTGTATGAATGTTTTCTGCTAAAAAAAGGATTTGTATTATTTTTTTGTACATTCACTCCAATGTTTGTACTGACATTCTAGATTTCACGTTTATTACGAACAAAAACATTGAAAATATTAAATTATCTCGTGAAACATGAGTTTCACATAGAACTGACATGGCTGTGTTGTTCTTGTTATAGTAAACATTTCCCAACAAGTCTATAATTTATTAATAATCGAGACACTGTAAAAGCGCCCACGATAAAGCCCACGATAAAGCCCACGATAAAACAAATTTTCTGCGAATCGTAAAACTGTGGAAGGACAAAATAGTTATTTATAGTAAATAAATAGAGAAAATAATGTGGTTCAGAGTAGTTACTCTCGAGACAAAATATTGGTTAATACACCATCATAAATTAAATAGGCCTGGTATCAGGAAAAATTAATATTTTGCTAAGAGCAGTGATTTGTTGAGTGACGTGGAACCAGAAATTCATCGGAACGCAGCATTTTCAAAATACATTTTGTTTCCATTATACGTATTCACTCAATTATCTCACCGCCCAAAACTTGCAGCTAGTACCTGCTATGATCTCTAACGTTGTAACTCTGAGATATCGATCAATTAGCGATAGCGTTTATGATGACCACAGAATTGCCAGACGTTCACTATTTGAGTGAACTATTCACTATTTAGAAAATGAAAATAGTGAACATGTAAAAAGATGTATTTTTAAAACTCGATTAGAGCTAACTTTACCCTGTTGGGAATCCTGGCTACCGCGCAGGTCCGCGCATTTGTTGACTTAGTTTCGCTTCCAAATCTACAGAAATTGTTTCAATATTGTGCATCAGTTCCGGGCTCCAAAGCTAGCACCGAGAGAATTCTCTGTCTTATGAAAAATGTTTGGATCGACGAAATCAGCAGAATGGAGGTTGAGTTAGTTGTAGATTTTCTAACATTCCGTATAAATGTACAGAAGTTAACGAATTATTCAAGAAGATTTATAACGTAAAAGCTACTCAATCAAGCAAAAAGTATTGTCGAAAATAGTTAATCGATTGAATTAAATAAGTCAAATCCAAAGAATGTTGTTAATAGATAATTGAAGTCAAACAGACAATTCTGATGTTGAATGAATTAATTATAAATTACTGACTATTATATCATTATTCAAAGTTCATATAACATTAAAGAAGATTTTTAAATTAATATACGAAAGTTTCATTGTTCAAAAATATATTGATCTTATGTTACTATTCATTCCTCACTCCCCCGGTTCACTATTTTCTGAAGACATATCTGAGAACCCTAGATGACGAGCCAATGGTGACCTAAAGAATGAGAATGACGACTGGATGGAGAAAAAATTGTGTGGCGTCTCTGGCCCGTTGCTTAGGATAAAACTCTCGATATACTATCGTAAATTAACAATACTTGAGAGAGCTCTCAAAACCATGGGCACCAAGGAAATCTGGTTTTACCAAAACAAGCTCATCGAAATGATCAATAATTGAAGAAACCTTTCGCAAAAAATAAATATTTTTGTTTTTATGACATAAAATAGTCAAATAACAAAACCTGGATCATATTCTTCACGTTAAGAGAAACGGACTAAGAAATTTAATTATATTTTTTGAGGCATTAGCACCCTGTTTAGTAAAACGGAGAGGAAAACAAACTAACACAATATTATCTTATGCACAATTATTATCTTTATTTTCTTATTCTTTTGGAACCGAATGTTATTTTAATTTAAGATATTTGGTGCAGAAAATAATTAAACAAAAGTAATTTTGAAGAATAAATTTATTCTTGATATCAGGATTTTTGTATTGTCTTCATGTTTTTATTATCCGATAATAAAGCCAAATAAATAATGTCCAAGCTTTATATGTTTATTATTGTAGTACGCTGTAGATACTGATGAATATTATCAATGAATATGAATTATTAAATCAATGTATAAACATTTATAGTGTTTTCCATTCGCCACACTGCAGTGTGTACCAGTGCACTGGTACGCACCCAGAGCGCACTAAGGGCAGCTTTCGTGTTCCATTCGACCGCTAGGGCGCACCAATTCACGAACTATTTATGGTTTGACACGGAACCAGGGCGCACTCGGGGGCTCTATCCTGCACTGAGTAGCTCGTCAGTGTAGACCATTGCACCGGGTCACTTTGAGGTTAGGTACGGAAGTCATGAATTTTGATTTGGATTCGTGGTGAAATTGTGAAGGCAATTGAGTATCTTCTGTCACGCAGGAACACTTCGAATGATGGAGTATATCATGCTGTACAAGAAATGTCTTCAAATAATTTTTGTGACTTACGCGAAGTTTAGAAAATCAGTTTGTGTTTTCGTTAAATTAAGCATTGCACAAGTTCATGTTAACAAATCCAGTGCTATTTAGTAATCAAAGAGTAGGTACGTCTAAATTTCGAAACACTAATATAATGAAAAAAAGGTAAGTAAGTACAAAATCATTCAAAATATACTATGTGACAAGAAATTTTTCTCGCACGCACATACAAACGCCAGTGGAAAAGTTCATGTTAACTTTTTTTATAGATTTCAATAACCTAATAATTATGCAGAAGCCTTTCGGTTTTAAATGTAGTGTGCTGACTCGATCACTGGCAAATCTCGAAAAATGAAATTTTGACAGATACACGTTTGAAGTTTTCGATATTTTTTAAATAAAAAAATCACACATTAATAATTTATGAATTAAGGAGTAAAGAATTACCAAAGAATTCGTACAAGTTCTATTCAAATAATAAAAATTATTATAACAATTATAACAACGATCGCAATTCAAAATTCTTAACTTTCCAGTTCTGTCGGTGTGGCACGCCAAAAACGGCTGTCTATAATCTCACTGCTTGGCTCACACGCATTGACTCAGTTTCATTCGGAATCCGTTTCATTCGTGGCTGCCCTTCACGCGTGTGGGGCAGCACTGTTGCGGAGCGATGCCGTTTTTGCCCTGCACTAGGGTGGGTTTCAATGCAACGAATGGAAAACGTTATTAGTCTTGTAATTATGGATATTCCTACTGCATTAAAGAAGCTTTCCCTTTCAGCAAGTCTGTCTTTATGTTTCAGAGATGTTTTGCTTCATGACTTTGACGTCCTTTACGTGACATCAAAGTTCATTCATGCGCTTGAGATTCAACTACCATCCTTGTTCCACGAACTATTTACGCTTTGAGCTTGAACAGACAGTTTTATGATCCAAAGAACACTAGCCCAATATGTTTACTATCATTCTGGAGCTTGTTGTTCAAAGTGAATACTACAGAAACACATTATCCGACAATTCAGCAAGTTCTCTGATGTTTGGTGTGTTTGTCACTCAAAGTTGACGATGACTGGAAACGAACAGATTCTTTGATAGACACGAGTTACTTTACAACGCAATTTGGCACTTCACACAATACTTTTGCAATGAATTGACAAGGACAACAATTTGTTCACCCGGTTTTTATGTGTTAAGAAATGATGTATTTTTAACGCATACTACGTCATGCTCCATGTGCTTTGAATAGAAAACTATTATTACGCGAAATATTGAGTTTCTAGAACTGAAGAAAACGGAAGATTTGACATGACAACGTCGTAAAACTCAGCACCGTAGTTAAAACAGAGTGTCACGTTTGAGTTCCCCTGCAATTTATTGCTGAGGAAAAGCAGTTTGCTAGATGTGAATGTACTAGTGTGCGTCTATCCTTAGGCTTCAGGCTTCACATAAAGCTTGTCGTTTTGACTTTGTGAAAGATTGTGGAAGATGCGCTATTAAACTCTGAAACAAAGTGTTTAGTACAATTCAAACAGCTTTAGTGAGTAGTTCAACGGAATTTTATATTATTATATACTAATACTTAAGCAGTATTCTAAGTCATTAGTAATGTTTAATAATCAAGAGTCTATGATATTTACAAAATACATTTGTCAATGGCGGCCTTTATTATTTTAGAAGCGGTATGATTCATTAGGATATGAATGAATTATGCTATCAAGATGCATGGTTCAATTCAAATTAATTAACAAACGTACGTCTATATTTCGTATTTTAAATAAATTAAAGCATGTTCAAAATGAAAGAACTGACACGACTGTTATACAGACATATTTGTAATTGTTTTGAACTTACACAAAATTTACATTTTTGGCCATAATTCTAATACACTGATTCAAAAATTTTAAATAGTTAAAACTGCCTAGAAAATTTACATTTTTTACAACATATATCTTGTACATTGATTCTTTCAAAGACAACGATTCGATTGAAATTTCATGAGAAATAGCAGTTGGAAATAATGTTAATAGATATAATTTAATTTAATAATAAAATTAATAGATATATCGAAGTCGCGAGCGATATTTAAGGAGCCTAATATATATATATATATATATATATATATATATATATATATATATATATATATATATATATATATATATATACGCAGTGTATTAGTAGAAAAGGAATTACACAGTAGAATAATAAAATTTTCAACATTATTACAGATGTATTAGTTCACACACGTGAAGTACAGAGTGACATTTCATATTATGAGAACCTCACAAATGTCTCACAGAAGACGAACAACGCAGAGCTTACAAGTATCAGAAGTTACAAAAGGAAAACGTTATCTACTTCACTCCCCTGGAAATTTAATCTTCAGCCAAGGAAACCTACCCTTTCAAGGGAAAACGTTACAGCATTAGAACGGTGTCTACAGAACACTGGTACAAGATCCTACTAATCATGTGAACAAAAGATGACTCAACATCAATATGAAACATTAAGGAAAAAACAATTTTAGGAGGTAAATAATCTCTGGCTTACAAATACATTCGAAAACTAGTCACAAGTTGAACGTAAAGAAGCAACGGAGCTCTTTATACCTCAGCAATACCGCCGAGAGGAACATTCTTTACAGTTTGAACACAGTTATTTAGCATTTTCCTTTGGACTATCCAAGCTGGACTGCATCGTAGGGTAGTTATATAATGTTTCGACCATCCTCTGGAACGTCCTTCAGGGCCGAAATGCATTTGACATTGAAAGCACTGGCAAAACCGCCCATTGCATCAAGGCCTAAGAAACGACTCGGTGCAGGAAGTGTACTCTAGAGCTCTCTAGTAGTAAACGTCAAATGGAGCACACATTTCATTCTAAAGTGTTCCTTGAACACACATTCCGACCGCAAGACAGTTAGTGCTGACTCGCAGATGGCACATACCTGCGCCCAGATCCGGCGTCATGAGAGGGTGTTGAAGAAAAGCAAAAATATATACATATGTGCAAGTAATAAAACGTGCATGCATAGTGTAAACAACCTTAAATATACTATACAGGAAAGAAAAAGAATATTTTCTTATATATTACGTGCTTTTGTTTCGTTGGATTAATATAGTAGATCTACTCGAGAGAGAGCTTTAGAACCTCAGGATGACAAAGAATCAGAGACGCCACAGTTCAAACATCAGCACGCAATGTACAAAGTTTCCAAACTCCAGTGAGAAGAATGCATTGTAGAAGGGAGGTGGAAGTAACAAACCAAATCGACGCGGACTCGAATTTCAAAAGTTTCGTTTTGCGGAATAATTTAAGGACTTATTTATAAACATAAAAACTGATACCGGGAGCGGTAGCTCAGTGCATCATTGATGTCACTGCAGCGTCTCTGACCGGGAGATCCTAGGTTCGAGTTCTGACGGCGGCAGGATTTTCGACACTAGCTTTTCAGCTAGGTCAACTTCAGTCGCTGTCTGGAGGAGAATTCTAGAGGCCGACTGCTCTGATCGGTAGTTTTCTGTGGTTTCTCCGATCAACACCAGGCGAATGCCGGAGCAGTACCCTAACCCTAACAAACGGGCCCTAACCCTAACAAACGGACTGCGCGCGATCTTTCCTTCCTCTTCCTTTTCCTATCCTCTCCCTTTACACACACACTTACACTAACATGCACTAACGCCTACATATTCCGGGAGACCGGTCGGGAGCTTAGAGCTTGTCCCGGCTGGGGCGGTGCCCCGCTGGTGGGAGAGTCCTGGTTAGGGGCAAACCTCACTAGCCGACGGTAGGTCGGCGCCGGATCTCGCCATCCAGCGGGGGAAGATCACCGCCCTCTCTCGAGAACAAATATGCACTACACTAACTGGACTAATGACAAAAGCGCCCGAAAACACGAAAAAATCAATCAATCAATCAATAAAAACTGATTCACGAAACAAAAACCAATTATACTGATACGCATGTACATTGAAAAACACTTATATTCAAACCGCGCAATTCCCAGATATGGAATCCCATACTAATAAATCTCAAGAAGGAAGTGTTCCAAATAATTCATCCTGCACCTCCCGCCGGCTCCGCGTATGGACTCGAGTGGGTACGGTCGGGTGGTGCCGGAGGCCCAGGTTCCTTCCCCGACCGGCGCAAACCGCTTCCCAGAGCGCCGCATTCATAAATCTCGTGGACGTTTATTTCCCGCGCGTGCCTCGCAGATGCGGCGACCTTGCGTGGGGTAGGTCGCCACGCACGTCTGCGAAATTTCACACTCGTTGAGTGCGGATGAGCACTCGGCCGGTGACGAAGCAGTAGCTGGCACGTGCCACGCAACTCTGCTTCTGGGGGAGAATTGAGCATTGTAGGACAATTGGTTAACGAAGTCCAGCATTGCTGGGGCGTTTATTTATCACAATAAAAAATTCGACCCACTCTAGTGCATATGTATGTTTGTATTTGTACGTATATTTATATATATGTAGTAGTTGTAGCTGTAATATCTTTTAATGTGTTGTATTGTAAATTGTTTTTATACTGCATTGCATCTTTGCATTGTAAATGAATATTTACTGTAAATCTGCTTAGTATGCTAATGGTTATCACCTGGCAATCATCGAATTGTAGACTAATAATAATAATAATAATAATAATAATAATAATAATAATAATAATAATAATTAGTATTATTGTTAATCGTTAATTAAATTCGATTGTTTGATTCATTATTTCATGAATAAACCGGACGCGTCAACTACTATTTATGCCGGGCGCGTTAACTACTAAAGTTATTAGACCAGAATATGTATTGCATGTTTTTATCGCGGGAGCTGGCAGTGTGCTTCTGTCGCAAGATGGTGAGGTATGGCGCCGACCTATACGTCCTTTGGCGGATTCTTCCACCAACCAGGTATACTCCATCAGTGTGGCACTGCCACAGTCGGGACAACATCTAAATTTCCGACAGGCCTCCAGCCATATTTATTAGGGTAGTGCATGTGAGTACTTAAGTACCTGTATGTCTGTGTGTAGCGAACATAGGAAAAGGAAAATGAAGGAAAGATCGCGCCCTATCTGAAGTCCGTTTGCTGTGGTACTTCTTCATTCGCCTGATGTTGATCGGAAAACACAAGGAAAAAAACCGACAGCCCATGGCTAAAATTCTCCTCCAGACAGCGGCTGAAGTCGACCGAGCTATGTAGCTAGTGTCAAAAATCTTGCCATCGTGGGGACCCGAAACCTAAAACCTCCCGGTCAAATGCACTTCAGTATCTCAGTTCATGCTCGGTAGTTTCATTAGAAAAGTGTGCATATAACATGTAAACTTGTCAACAAACTAATGTAAAGCAGCAACCCGTTGCTGATCTTATTGGAAGAATAAAAAAAAAAAAGTTTATGTTCTGAGTCATCTAAATCAATCCTCATTTAGACAGTTTAGTGCTGACTCGCAGATGTCACATACGCTTCCTTATGACGCACAATTTGGAAGTTTTGCGAATGCACGCATGCGCACAGAGCCTCTACCGCCTCAGAAGTCTTTTGAAGAAAGATTTCGGGGGTTAATGAACGCGCGCACGTGCAGAGAGGCTTCTAAAGCTGGAGAGTCGTGCGCATGCGCACGTTCGCTAAAAAAAACTCGAAATCGCTGGTCAAAAGGAAGCACGTAAATCGGATCTAATGGAGTAAAAGGAATGGGGACTCATTCTTAAATCCTTTTGCGTAAAATGAAAGTAATTACATTTATATCTCCGTCTTGCTTGTTTTTACCGTTTATCCGATGACTTGACTCATTGTAAACAATAATAGAAATTTAGCATTCTTTCTTTACAAAAGAAAAAATGTTATAAATTGCAAAATCAAAAAAGTACAGTAATGAAAGCCTCAAGGGAATAACATTAAAAAACATTTCTATGATTCGTAATTAAAGCGATTGTCATAATTTAATTATCTTGTGAATCTGAGTTTATTTATACTGAATTCCCATTTAACTAACTTTACTTTCTTGTACTACAAGTAGTATTGGAATGAAATTATCTAATAATGTAGTTTTGTAATGCTAAAAAAACAACACTCTAGAGATTTTGACAGAAATGCACGTTTTGAGGGTTTCTAATACCGAAAAAGGGTTTGTTTAAAACATTTGCCCGTGCGTCTCTGAACAGACGAGTTAAAACGTACACAATGACTCTCATTAAAATAGATACTCCCTGATTAATCTGACTGTACTCACGACTTTGCTAATTTGAAACATCTTTTAATTTCTGGAGATTATGTCCTTAGGGCACTTTCAAAAAGTTGGCAAAAGTGGCTGCTTCTTTTTTGATGCTGCTGGAATGGAGGAACTTTCGCTAACAAAAACAGGACATTTCAAAGTTCTTTTATAACATTTCAAAATTATAAAATTACCTACATTCATTATTTGAATACCCTTCAACAACTAAAAAGATAGAGATTTTACTTAACGAATGTTATTTTTTAATGTGAGAACTGAAAGGAATTTTATGTACAGCGTTTTAAAAATATGAGTGGTTTTGAAGTTACATGAGAAGTTAATAATAAAAGATGGTTTCCCTACAGAACACCTTATAACAAGTAAACTAATTATAGCACGAGTACTAAACTTGCTAGCATTACTGTGCAGAGTATGGGGTGCATGATTTTTATGCGTCAGCGCAACCGGCCAGTTGCGCACACCGGACCAGTTGTCATGCACTTGTTGTCGAGTCAACATGGATTTGGACAAAGGAGCAGGGCATTATTGGTGAAATGATTTTATCAAAACAACAGTAATACTACATCTGCACAAAGGATATACGGAAGGGTCCTCTTTCTCCACTGCTTTTCGGAACATCATGAAGTTCGAATCAACTGGGAAACTTGGTGTCGCTCTGGCAAGAGTACGACGATTGGTGGAACCACAGATGGTTGATGAAATCGCTGTTGTTCTGGCCGACAGCGTTCGTTCTCCATCTTCTACGTCGGACGTCCACATTCATCTGATTTCCAACAAATAACTACTTGCTTACAAATTCAAATAATTTCCTCACATGAAGCCTTCTATATAACAATTCCGATATTTTAACAAAAACGTGCTCTCTTTCATTGAAATTTACCCGACTTATTAAACGACCTAATACTGACAGGCATCTTGTTATCCATAGGCTTCTCTGGTAAAAGAATGGGTCAGATGATGTATGTATGAGGACTTTAGAATTCTGTGGCATTGAATCCTCTCGTTTCAGTGTTTTACTCTGCGTATTAAATTTACACCTGCAAATAACATATCCAATCGTATTAATCGACGCACTCATCATTGTGTTTGTATTTCCCTGAATTGAAATGTAGTTATAAAACGTTCGGGTTATGACCTTTTCATAATCAAAAACACTAATGCCAAAACAATTGCGCGATTTCGAAAAGACTACGAGTTTATAATTTTGTGCACGCAAATCCCAATCCCTCTAGTTGAAGCCAAATGAGATATCTAAAAGTTTAGGAACTTTAACCTTAATTGGGGTTTTAATTCCGTTTGTATTATAAAATATTGTGTCCGCATTATTATTTTCGTTCATATTTAGTGAAAGAGAAATCTGAGATTTAAGAGTACAGTAAAACAGTTACGATATGTTGTGGGTTATTACTTTCTACCAAATAGGTTTTTAATTTTTTAATGTGTATGCATTGTTAACGATTTTTTAATACCGTAATGTAATAGGATATTTCCATCCTCAGTTTGAATTTGATTTTCGCAGGTTAGCTACGACTAATATTAGCAATGAACATAGAGCATACTATGTAAAATATTTTCTATGAATTTAGAATCATCAGCATTCAGCTCCTCTTGTTACCGTATTTGATACTTGAAGGCAGGTTTTTACTCATTTGCCCAACAATTTTGTTTATTCGTATTTCATTCTTTTGCATAAACCACATACTTCTTACACTTTTGATAATAGCAAGTTCCTCCCTTGTGAGAAACAAACTCCATATTCTTTTTGCTTCAATTAGAAATTGTTAAGATAATTAAAGAGACGCACGTGATTTTATTTGTTTTTCACTGGGTTAGGCTTCAATTCATGAAAATTTCTAATGAAAAAAATCAATGACACGCATTGTATAAGATTACATTAAATTATTTTTTGCCAATTTCTCTTTTGTCAGTTTTCTGAAAAGTATTAGAGGCTTTTCTACACGCGAACGGAAACTTTTCTCAGGAAAAACGAAACGTTTCCAGATTCACAACACAGTTTAGAAAATCAAAATCTATGCAATCTGCTATTATTTTATTTTCTTAAAGATGTTGCTTCATCAATGGATCAAAATGAAGCACCCTTTGGAATATTTTTAGATATTTCGAAAGCTTTAGATGTCACTGAACATAACATTTTTCTCTCAAAATTACCTTTATTTGGAATTCGTGGTATTGCCCTAGATTGGATAACCTCGAATGGCACGAAATGACTTCATTTACTTATATTTTTCATTCTTTGCCAATTCAGAATGGGGTTCCGCAAGGTTTGATCTTAGGTAGATTGATTGCAACTAATATAACTTATCACCTTTCTTCAACAATAAAAATGTAACATTTATTCTTACATATGTTACAAATTCTTTCAATCTCATGAGAATGTCTTTTTCAGTGTAGAACATTAACACACCGTACAAGTTTCAATATATTTCGTAAGCTTACTATAATATCTTGATAGATAGATTCTCGGCTGACTAGCAGAATGTTGCTCTTGAAATTTTTGTTATACCCATTCTAGAGTCCTTGCCTAAATTAAAAATGTTCCAGAATGTCCTCTACGATTTGCTATTAATACGACTTAATATTCCCACAGAATTAATACGCGGTCGCGACTTTCCCTATCTGTGTTTAGTATGAAACAGCTGCTTGCGACTGACTATATTCAGCTACTTATTGAAAAAAATTTTCCATCTACGGAGCTACCCTAATATACACTCCTCTAAACTCTGAGTCTATTTTAATTCGAGATTCCAACTACTGCATTAATAAAATTTGCAATTACAATTTAATATTACAATTTAAACAATACCAAGCTCCCACACCTCAAACTAATCGTAAATTCCCGCCACACTATCGTTTAAACAATACCCAGCCTATGCTGAAAATCTGTTCGCACCTCTCCAACAGCTTACGTGTGTTCGCTTCAATATTTTTCTAGAGAGACTGATTCCATGCGTCCTTCCACAAGATCACAGCGTTTCCATAAGCACAGCGCTATGACACCAAGCCTGGAATATTACATCTTGTTGATCATTTGTCCAAACAACGCGTATTCTTTGACTTGCGATTTTGCATACAATGTCCCAGCAATGTCCCAACGCTGGACGCCGATTTTATCATTCAAACTAAACCCGGGGTTCTTGGCTTATCACGATACAATACATGTACGTCACATTACAACGTATTGCTACATGGCATTGAACATTTAAAGTCGGTACAAAAATTTAAGTTAAAAGTAAAATCTTTTCTGCTGCATAACTGTTTCTATACAATTAGAGACTGTACTGATTATCAAAAAGAAAAATAATATTTATTTTAACAAAACAATGATATGTAATGGATTAGTTTACATTTGTATTGTATATTTCTTGTTGAGCTCTCCTTCGGCTTGTAGCGGTAGATGTAGAGCTGAGGGTGAACTACTATATTGTTAGCAAGCAAACAATCAAATGTGCGCTTCGTTTACCATTGCAAATAGGTTTTCTATAACTCGGGAACGAAAATGTCTAGTTTTTAAAATGTTGCTAACCTCGCACTTTTAAAACTTGTATTAACATATTATTATTAATTTTAATAATCTTCCAACTAATTATATTTAAAATGTTGGGATGGGATTCTGGTACTCAACGAAATGTGCGCAGATAATCGTCCCCTTCATACGTCTTACACTTTTTTCCTATTATTTGACCAAATAAATAAAGATTATATGACTTTTAAAAGGACTCTTAGGAATCATTTAGCACCCTCTGGGAAAACTAATGCGACAGAATAAGCATCCAAAGATGATTATTCAACCGTGATTCATGATTTTTCCTTTCTACTTGCAGCAAGGATGATTGTCGAAACTTGATTAAGAATGACGCTCATTAAGTAGAAAAGATATCCTCTGTGTGTTCTATACAAAATAGTATAACCAACAACCAATTATAAGGTTGGTTAGGCATTCTCTAATTTAATTTATTTTTACGGTTGGCTAATTTAATTTATTTGTACAGTTCGGTCATTTAATTTATTTATTCATTTTTGTTGACCTCGAGTGTATGTTAAAGGTCTGTATTCCCCCAACAATTGAGTATCAATTTTAAATTTTAAATTTGCATTATTTATTATACCTTGCTTAATTCAATACCTTATGACGGAAGAATGAAATGAGTGTCATGCCGAAGCTTACGAAATACATTACCAAAACACTTTCTTTACCACACTAATTATTTTATAAAAACGACAATCGTAAGATCTTCACTTTATTTTCCATCAATTTAATGTAATATAATGTTTTAAAAAATTATATTGAAATTATGATTCGAAGAAAACTTGCCATGTATGGAAGTGTACTGTGGTGAAGAAATAATGGAAGATTTCCCCAATGCGCCATTGCAAAATGCTAGTTTGGCTTCGAAAGAAGTCGCCCACCTTGCGCCGTATGCGCGAGTGAAAGGGGCGTTCTAGGCATTCCAGGGCGCGCGCCGCCTCCTTGGCCGCCACGCCCCATTACGCCTCATTAATGCGTCCGGCTGAGGGACCTCCAGGGCGACGCACGCGCCGGAAGTGGGGCGCCGCGCGCCGCCCGACCACGATACTTCCCCATCACCCTGCCCCGCCCTCTCTCTCTCTCTCTGCCCCGCTCTCTCTGCCCCGCTCTCTCTGCCCCGCTCCCTCTGCTCCTCTCTCTCTGACCCGCTCTGTCACTAGCCCGCTCTCTGGCCCGTTCTCTCTCTCTAGACCGCTCTTTCTGGCCCGCTCTCTCTGGCCCGCTCTCTGCCCCGCTCTCTGCCCCGCTCTCTGCCCCGCTCTCTCTGCCCCGCTCTCTCTGCCCCACTCTCTCTGCTCCGCTCTCTCTGCTCCGCTCTCTTTGCTCCGCTCTCTCTGCCCCGCTGTCTCCTCCACTCTCTCTTCCCCGTTCTCTCTGCTCCGTTCTCTCTGCTCCGCTCTCTCTGCCCCGCTCCCTCTGACCCACTCTCTCTGACCCGCTCCCTCTGACCCGCTCCCTCTGACCCACTCTCTCTGACTCGCTCTTTCTGTCCCGCTAACTCTGCTTCCCTCTCGCTGCCTTGCTCTCACCACGACGCTCTCCCCACTTCACTGTGGTCTGTCCTGCTCCCCTTCATCCCCATCTCGCTTGCCCTGCTCCGCTCTCCCCTACATCCAAGCAAATTAAAGCCACGCCACTCTCTCCCCCGCCCTGCTCTCCTCTTGTCTCTTCCCCCCTTCCCCACCTCGCTCTTCCCGCGCTGCGATCTTCTCCCGCTTTTACCCCAGCCCATCCTCCGCGCACCTTCTCCGGACCTGCCACACGACCCACTCCATCTCTGATGATCCCGCCCCGCTGCTTGACCATCCTGCTTGTCGTTCTCTTTCCAAATGCTCTCTTTCACGCAGTCTTCCTCCCCGGCTTTCATTTATTGCTATCTTCTTTGCATCTTCCTTCACGACCGGTGCTTTCACTGTCGCCCGCTTCCCCGACGCTCTCTTTCCTCGAATTTCTTCCCGCCGCCCTCTTTCCCGAATAACTCTTTCATTCCTCCGCGTTTCCCGCTTGCCTATCTTAACCCCAATCTCTATCCCGCAAATCGTTTCACCTCGTGTTCCCTCTGATGCGACTTTTATTTTCTTCTCTCCCGGACATCCTATTCGTCTCACCGGGAGCGGTAGCTTAGTGCATCAGCTGATGTCACTGCAGCGCCTCTGACTGGGAGGTCGTAGGTTCCCACTCCCCACAGCGGCAGGATTTTCGACACTAGCACTAGGTCGAATTCTGTCGCTGTCTGGAGGAGAATTCTAGCGGCCGGTTGCTCTGATCGGTAGTTTTCCGTGGTTTCTCCGATCAACACCAGGCGAATGCCGGAGCAGTACCCTACCAAACGGGCTCCCTTGTCCTATCCTCTCCCCCTACACACACACACACTTACACTAACATGCACGACACTACGACATATTCCGGGAGACCGGTCGAGAGCTTAGAGCTTGTCTCGGCTGGGGCGGTGCCCCGTTAGTGGGAGAGTCCTGGTTAGGGGGAAACCCTACTAACCGACGGAAGGTCGGTGCCGGATCTCACCATCCAGCGGGGGAAGATCACCGCCATCTCCCGAGAAAAAAACATGCACTAAACTAACGGGACTAATGACCAAAGCAGTTGACGTGCCCGGAAACACGAAAAAATTAATCAATCAGTCAATCTTTTCGTCTCCCACAATCGGGCACTGTGATACTCTACCAGGCGCTATCTTTTCCTACTCGTCCCACTCTGCTCTACTCAAAATACTCTATTACGTCCATGCTTAGATCGCTTCGCCTCGTTCCCTCTACTTCGTTCGTCTCATGACGCTGTTCCTAGCCCGACCACTCACCCCACCGGGTCTCTCTCCTCCTGACCATGCTGTGCCACCCCTTCACTCCCCGTCTCCTCGCCTCGCCTCTCCTCATTTCACCTCTGCCGATTTTCGCCTTCTCTGTTCCGTCTCTTCTCAACTTCCCTCTTGCCCCTCACGACTCTCCTCTCTCTTTGTTAATTTTTTAAAACTTACTAATATTTATAAATAAATTTGTTATTTTCTATTGATACATACATACATATATTTGAACTGCAATTGGGTATGACCCGGTGGCAGTTAAATAATATTAATTACAGTAATAACAATAATAATAATAATAATAATAATAATAATAATAATAATAATAATAATAATAATAATAATAATAATAATAACGATGATGATCTGTTCTATCTCGTTCAGCTTCGACTTATCTCACTCATCTCCGCCCTAGCCCGCCTCGTCTCTCCACTCTTTTGTTCATACCCGCTCGCTTCAGACATTTCACATCTCGCCGCTCTTCTCTGCGTTTCTCTGACATGTGTCACCCTTCTCCTCTCCTTCCGTTCATCACCGTCACGTCTCACCTCTCAACACTCTTTCCCACCATTCTCCGCCTCGCTCGCCTCGACGGTCCTTCCGCCGCCGTCTCGTCCCACGTCGTCCCGTCCAGCCCACCCCGCCCCTCTCGCTATTTATAACTCCCCCTTCCCCCCGCTGCACGGATGGCCGCACTGCAGGAGGGCTTTAATTTGCTTGGCTGTTCTCGGGATGTGAAGCCTCACGTCATACAGCGTTCTTGTTACCGTGTTCCGGAATTGGAGTATGCCTTAAATGCAAGACATTACTGCACATGATTGAATTACAGTTGCTAAAAGTGGTATTTTCTCCCTCGGGCAAAGGCGTTGCTAGTGGTATGAAAATCAATACACGATATTCCGGATCTCGTGTATATTTCTGTAGAACTTCGAAAATTTTTATTCGTCTTTACCTTCTTTGAGTACACCTGTGCTGATTTACCTGAATAACACTAACACTACAAAATTAAAATATCGAAAAGAGGAATTATAGGTGCCTCATCCTTTTACAAAAATTTGCGTAAAGCAAGCCTATCAAGATTTTGCCTTGCTCTGGGCGTGACGTGTGGTATCATTCCATTCTTCATTTTCCCTCTTGAACATCGAAAATAGGAAATTAAGTCTTCTTGTGTGGTTTGCTTGTGTTAATCACGTGTAGTTTCTCCTCTGGAAATACGAAAAACAAAACATTTTGGTATCGTAATTGTCCATGAAAATCGCAAAATAGGAAATTCAACGGACCCCATTCGCATGCGAGGTGGATACTTTCTTTGCTCTCGAAAAGAAAAAAAAACTAAACATTTATTTGATGTTGTTTGCTTATGATGTGACATAACTGTTTCCTTTGAAACCTAAAAAGAGGTATTTCAAATTGGGACTTTTGTTTACTGTGGAAAATATATTTCCCTTGAAAACAGAAAAACCGAAAACAATACGGAATTCCCCTTGGTTGCTTGCGGTATGGCGCTATTGGTATTGCCAGGTAGTTGCAGTTAGTTTACTACAGACCAAACAGTGTTTTCTCCCTGTTGACAAACTGTTTACAAACGTTCATAAAGCATTGTTAAATTTTCACGCATACGTTGCGTTGAATTTTTCTCCCTTTGACACCACAAAACAGTCTCAGAACCCACCGAAGAACGTGAAGAATCTGATCCTTATCACTATTAACACTATTCTCATCTGTCACTTGAATTTCAATGAAACTTTACTATCATATAGGGTATCATAGAAAACACAAACATCGTAATATTGTATTTAATTTTTTAGTTCTATTCCTCGTAATAAAGCGAATTTTAGATCTCAATGTGGAACCGTGTTGCAGGTGATAACTCTCGCGTTGCAGAGATTGTGAGGGTATGCGGGTTCCGCATATCATTTGTTTACTCTTTGCTTATTCATTGGGTGAATAGATCTGTGAATATATTTTAACGCCAAACGTGTTTGATGGCAGTAACGTAGTAACATTATTTTTTCTGAACGTACACAACTACTCATCCTAAAACGAAAACTACCAATCTTGAAAGAAAACGACTTGTTTCCGGACCATTAATTCGGATTCCGATAACAACATTCAACAATTAAACAAATTCACAGAATAGTAAATGAGATCAACGAAGACTGGAAATAGAGGATATTGCTCTGCGGTATTTATAGATGTGACATAAGCCTTCGATAAAATTTGTCATCCAGGGTTGTTATACAAAATTAAGAAAATGTTTTCATCTCATGTCTTCAACCTTGTCAAGTTCTATTTAACAAACATATAATTCTAAGTAAAATATAAAACAGCTCTATCCTCATTTCGACCAACAGAAGTCGAAATGGCCCAAGGAAGTGAGCTGAGACCTATATTGTAACCTACAAACTCTAATGATATCCCAACATCAAACAATGTTGTTACAGGCACCTTCGTCTATGATACGGCAGTTCACAGCATCTCAAGTGCTAGAAAATCAACGAATTAAAATCTAAACTTACGGGCTTCATTCTTAGAAAGAGCGAGTGCATTGCAATTAAAATAAACCATACACAGATCCCTGAAAGTAACGAAAATAAATACATCGGTTTTTATTTGAACAGAAAATTAATGTGGAAGGTCCATATAAAAAGAAAAGAACTAGAACTAAAATATACCAAAGGCTAATCGATAAACATTCCTAAATTTCGCTCTGAAATAAAATACTTGTCTACGAGTAGCCAGCAATCCATATGGACATACGGCATCCAACTTTGGGGCACAGCCAAAGTCATCAACATTAACATTCGTCAGTGATTCCAGTACAAATATCTTCAATCAGTTACAAACCCTCTCCGGTATGACCGCAATAAAGTGCTCCATGAGGACCAAATCAAGACCATCTAAGAAGAAAAATTCTTCCAAGTCATAAATACCGAAGAAGATAGGAAAATAATCCAAAACATCTAACTATAAATCTATTAGACAGTAGTGAATAAACAAGAAAACGACAGCAAAATAAACCGCTAAATATCACATACCAATTTGTGTAAAATAAATGGTATGGTAAAAGGCATGGTACTGTTGAGTAATATGCCCACACGTGGAAATATTCTTAAACAATATCATAATATTTCTGTAAAATTAAAATGCAAATGAACAGAAATAAAAAACGCTGAAAAGGCCATTTCCGTTATACACAAAGATGCCGAAGTGAAAAAGAACTACTGGGGTCCGTTCTCCCATTCGTATGCCGCTGTTTACAGCATTACATTCTGGAATACACAGTTGCCAGCATTACAGTGTGATTTTCCTGACCTGAGGAAATCTGGATAAGGCCAAACCTAGTGGGATCCCATCCTTGCTCTTCAAACCACTTCCATCTTTCAAAGTAGTGAAGTAAACTGCAGGCACATATTGGCAAAATCCCTTCTAAATTGCGCATCAAGTTTGGGTGTTTCTTTGTAAAATATAGTCTTTTCTTTAGCACATATTCCCTTTCAAAATCACTCGTTCCAGCCCGACATCTATACCGGATAATTATTTGGCCGGTTAAAAGGTCGTTCCTTTAATAGCATTCAAGTACTTTGCTATTTTTATCACTAAAAAGCTAAGTATGTAGCATACTTCATATAACGCGGTAAGAATAAAAAAGAGAATTTTCCTTCGTACATAGTGCATAGTACAGCTTCCTCTGTAAGGAAAAAACTTACTTTAGGTCTCTGTATTTATACTTTTTTACGCACTGTAGTATAACATAGGAATTTGTTTATGTGCGTTACTAAACCAGTCATTAAATCTCACATTCATCACGTCACAGTATTATGTGCTTGTAAAAAAGCTCTAAAACTAATTATGAATTTTGTTTGGCTTCGTAGCGTCTAGGTATGTCGCTTCAGGCGTGTGTGTCTCCATCGCCTCAATCTCGTATCGGTATGATACGGGAAGAACGGTTAAAAGTTGGTCTATTAAATGGAAGCACTGTTCTAAATAATATTAGATACATTAGGAAATAAAAGGAAATTGAGGTGTTGGGCTAAATCTCAGTTGTCTCGAATCCGATTCTTAATTGGTCGTCTATTCTTTGGAATTTCTAATCCTCAATATATTTTAATGTCAGCAAATCTGTGACAGAGGGGGCCCGGGAAGTGAGAACGCAATGCTAAAAAGCAAAAATAGAAAATATACAATCTCCTCGGACAGGAGCTCCTCTCCGCAGGAGAATCTGACACGATTGATGTACGAAGCGAAAATGAATAAAAATATCTGACACCAACAACCGACTATAGGTTCGAGTTTCAGACCTTATGATCAGTTTTTTATTACATTCTAAAATGGAGTTGTGACTTAACTGTACAGCGACCTCAGTGTCCAGTCATGGATAGAGCCGTGAACGAAAGTAAATGGTGCCAGAAAACCCAAAATTAAATTTAGACGAATTGTAAGCTTTCTGTAATTTGTGGGTCTTAAGGCAATCCGTAGGATGTGCGACGTTCTCGCTGGCTTGCCTTGGCATTGGGCTCGAGGGGCGCAGGGGTCGTAACTCTGTCGTTTCGTTCCACTGCGTTACTCGCGCGCACGCTCGGGCGCATGCACACGCACGCACACACACACACACACACACACACACACACACACACACACACACACACAAGGGGGCGTGGCGCCCACGCGCGCCAGAAACAGCAACCTATAAGAGAGGCATGTGGCGTACGCAGCGGCCCACATATTATCGGCCCTCGCTTTCTTGAGCTTCGGAATCCTTAGTCTTCATCTTTTTCTATAAATCTACACGCTGTAGCTAAGCTAAGGTTGTTCGATTTAATAGACACCATCCAACACTCTAATGAAGAATTTTGTAGTTTGAATATTATAGTACTATTCTATTTCATCCTAAGAAACCCGCAGGGGGGGGGGGGGGCTTGTAGTCCCCAAACTACAGTACCGTCATCTACAAAATTAGTCATCTTGTACCTTCTATAACATTTCTCATGGCTAGATCTTCTGAGTAAAAATTTATTTCCAAATTTTTTTAAATAAATGTCTTACCCAAGATATGTTTTTTATCAACATACGTCACTTCACAACATTAATAAAATAAATTTCTTTCAAATAAACTTTTGTAATAAAAAAATTATTACACACTTCTATTCTCAGCCTTTCTTGCATGAATTTACTTCATTTAATTACGTAGTAAATAGCAATGCTTAGGACCCAGTATACAGAATTGTAAACATAGCTACTATTGAAAAAGCACCTGTCAAAACATTACAAAACAGATATGGATACGTTTATCCAATCAAAATTAGGTAAAAAAAGTAAAAAAAATTAAATTAATAAGAAATCTTAGGTATAAAAGGTTTAAAATTTTCCACAATAATTTAAATTTATCAAAAGAACATATGTAGAAAAATGCAATAAAATTAATATTCTTGCTGTGAAAACTTAACTATTATAATTTCCCTGAAATTTGTGGTAAAAATTTTATTTATTCGTTTCGTTTCCAGAAAAAAAACCTAATGGAATGAATACAAATACTGTAAGATTTTCGAGACAAAGCAGGAAGGATAAAAAAATAAATTAATGATGTTCAAGACTCGTACTCACTTTTAACACGTGACTACGAAGAGATTATGTTGAGTTAGAAAATATTTATTTTTTATTTTAATATAACATTTCTTTAATAGGAAATAATATTCAGAGATTTTATATGATAATAGCTATGACTTACAAGCAAATACTTTGGCCAGAGCCATGAAATATGTACTTTCAGAAATGAGTCCAGAATAGTCATGAAAATATTGAATTCCTCTCAAATTAGAAACGTATCACTTTCTAAGTCAACTTCATTAAAATATTCGTTTGCATGCTGTTCCTGTGGTAAAATTATTGTACAAATTTATATACTGTTTCATAATTACGAACAGCACAATTATGGTTGCAATTATGGTGCTCTTTGATCGCTTCCCAATGCCAGAAAAATGGATTGCGAACACTTTCAGCAGATATGAATAATAAGATGTGTCACGGAAGGGTTGAAATTTAAAAGGACCCTAACACAATAAGTGTTTTTTGAAACTATGAATATTTATTTTTTAAGTTTATTTTTAGTCCCATGACCAACGTGGTTATTAGCGACTAATTCTATTACAAATACATGAGTAAAAAATTACAAAAAAATATATAATATATAATTTTTATTCGCCCATTTTCCTTTCAAAAATATATTTTTAGATATGATGCTTAAAATTATAGCTATCATGAAAATTGTTCGAATTCATAAAAGTGCTTGACATTGTATTCTTGCTCAGCAAACTCAAAAAATCATCTTCATGACAAATTAGGTTTTGCTCATACATGTCTGTAAATGCAAGGTATCCAAGAAACGTAAATTAACTTCTGAAATGCATGACCAACCTCAAGCGTTTGCGTTTCAGTAATTTTAGACTGGAAAAGTAGTACACAATTTGAATTCAATTTCAAAATAATGAATGTAGTATTTCAATTCCATTTCTTAATAACAATTTTTCCTCCTGTGCATTAGTAAAAAGCGTTGGGAATGAATTAAATGTTTGCTTTATTAAATTCTCGTGCAAATCTAACTTGAACACTTTCAATTATAAACACGAACGCGAACTTCATCGTGAGTGCAGGAACGCAACACATTTCTGTAAACTCCCCTATTATGCGTAAATCGATATGAAGTTGAATTTGGGGAAAAGTATCGTTTGGCATGCCGCGAGGATCTCCATTTCCGAGTTTATTCGGAAACGCCGGCGGCCATATCAAAGCAGTAGACGCAGGGTTGGGAGATCAGCGAAGTTCTCTCTCTCGTTGAGCCCCGTATCCCCGCCTCCTTTTCCTCATCCTCTTCCGTCTCCCAGTCCTTTACCCCCCTCAGAGCCGAGTAAAATATCTCGCAGCTTGCCCTCTTCGTCTTGACGGCCTGCACTCTCCGATTCGTTTTCTTTTCTCACTTCTGAGTGCCATGCCGATGAGGGAGTGCTAGCTTTGAAGTACCCAGAATTGAGCTTTGTCCTTCCTGAACAGTTTTGAAATAGTGAATGATAATGAGATATATTTAGTTGTTAAAAGATATGCTTAAAGTTGTCTGTCTTCTAGGATAAAAAATCTCTCTTTCCGTCTCTTCCTCTCTATCTTCACCTCCCTCCCCCTCTGCCTACTCTTCTTTATTCGCTCTACAGTTATCATACACTCTGTACACATTTCTCAAAAAATGCCAACATTTTATGAAAATTGTTTTCAATATTGAACCTTCTCGGCTACTTCTTCTCATCTCCTTTCCTTTAATCTGCTCTTGTTCTGTTTTCTGTGTCCTATAGTTCTAAATGTGTAACACATACCTTAGTTCTTTTACACTTTCACCATAGGATTTCTAGAACTCAAGTTTGTCTTCTTAAATTCTAAGGTCATTCTACACTTTACATAATCCTAATCTTACACTTTACGTAACTGTGTTCAGGAAAAGATGTTCTTCGCACTATTTTCCTACCTCATTTTCCTTACCCTGATCCTACTCTATTCTTGTAGAAGTACGAGTACAATCAGTAGTGTTTCTGAGTTCCTTTTTTTTTTTTATAATGTTAGCTATCATTTTACTTCTGAAGTTCCTGCCAACCTGACGCTTCTCATTCTCAGCTGTCCTCCAGAATGTTTGCACTACTCGATGACAAGGGTTCCTGACTCTTTATTTGCTCTCCTCCTCTTCTTTACTCACGATCTTCGTTCAAATGTCTCTGTTTTACTAAAACAAAACCGACACTCTGACACTTCTTTCTCTATCATCATCGTTTCTTCCTTTAACTTCCATTCACTCTAGAATTTCTAGCACAACTAAATCTAAATCTAGGTCCTCCCTTTCGTTTGATTGATTGATTGATTTTTTCGTGTTTCCGGGCGCGTCAACGGCTTCGGTTATTAGTCCCGTTAGTGTAGTGCATGTTTTTTCTCAGGAGATGGCGGTGATCTTCCCCTACTGGATGGCGAGATACGGCACAACCTAACGTCGGCTAGTGAGGTTTCCCCCTAACCAGGACTCTCCCACCAGCAAGGCACCGCCCCAAGCTCTAAGCTCCCGACCGATCTCCCGGAATATGTGGTAATGTAGTGCATGTTAGTGTAAGTGTGTGTGTAAGGGGAGAGAATAGGACAAGAAAGTGGAAGGACAGATCGCGCGCGGTCCGTAGCCCGTTTGTTAGGGTACTGCTCTGGCATTCGCCTGGTGTTGATCGGAGAAATGACGAAAAACTACCGATCAGAGCAGCCGACCGCTAGAATTCTCCTCCAGACAGCGACTGAATTCGACCTAGCTGAAAAGCTAGTGTCGAAAATCCTGCCGCCGTGGGGAGTGGGAACGTAGGAGCTCCCGGTGAGAGGCGCTGCAGTGACATCAGTTGATGCACTGAGCTACCGCTGCCGGTTCCCTTTCGTCTTCAGGCTCCTTGAACTCGATGCAACTTCCCTCCGGCGAGGAGGCTCCATTCCTCTCTCTCGTCTCCTCTTCCTTTGCCCGCTCCTTCGCCGTCCGCGTCTGGCCTCCGCCGGGAATCGATGCAAGGGGCCCGGTTTATCGGAGGCGCCTCGCCAGTCGTTACCGACTCCATAAGCAGTTAGCGCCGCGCGCGGAATACCAAATGCTACGAGGGCGCAGCTCGACGACTCAGCTCCCCCCCTCCCCCCTCCACCCCGCCGTCCGGTACACTGCGCCCAAACGGACAAGGCGGCGCTGCTGAGCCCTGGGGAGGAAGGTAGCACCTCCAAAGGTGAGACGATTCTGACTCTAGTGATATGGAGACTTTTTCAGAAATGCTTCTTCGTCTCTCCTCTTCAACTTTTCCCTCTTTCTCATTTAATTATTTTTCTCTCGTAAATTATTATTATTATTATTATTATTATTATTATTATTATTATTGTATTATTATACCTTTTCCTTTATTTCTCTCTTCCTTTTCTTTCTTCACCTGCTTCTTCATCTCCTTGTCTTACCCTTACCTTCTGCATCTCCTCCATCTCCACTTACTATTTCTTCTTCCATTTCTTACTGTTTACGGGTTGGCGGTTTGTATGCTTTAGTTTCCTCTACCCGTTTGATTCTGGCCTTCGTTGAGTTCTCCTCCCACTAGGACGAGAGAGATAACCATTGTGTTGTGTCTTTATTTTCTCTTTCGAAAGAACTTTTACGCAGTGTACTTTCTTGATGTCTTCGCTGCTTAGATTTATTGAGAAGATTGCATGTTTAATGGCACAAAGAAATTGCATTTCCGCTATTCCATTAAAGTCGCTGCGAACTCGTGTTTCACGACCATATGAAAGTTACGTTGGGGTTAAAATACTATAGAACTCGAGGAATAAAAGGCTGTTAGAAAATAATTCTAAATATTAAGAATCAAATGAAAATAGGAAAAAAGCACCACGATTTAAACTTTTTGCATCATGTATATTTTAAGAATAATTGATTGGAGGATTCAAATGCTTTATCACTAGCTTTGAAGGCGAAGAGTAAAATAAACTCTTGAAGATAAATATAATATATTCAGAGCCTAATAAATAATAAGGTAATACAAATATGCTACCGCGTGTTTCTCTGGTGGACCACTGTGGGATGTATCCAGCTTACGCGACCCCTTTCACTCCCCCACTCCTCACTCCCCACCCCCCACCCACGTTTCCATGCAGGTACGGCGTTCGAATGTGACCCTTCCAAGGACATTCAGGTGTTTTTGTTACTCAAACTCCAAATTGGTCCTCAATTTCGAAACTCCGCATTTATCTCTTTGAGAATACACCCTTTGGAAGTCAAGAATATGATTACATAGCAATCGCAAATTTGGATTTTCAGTCATGTAAAATTATTTATCAGAATTGAGGAAAAACTGGAAGTTTTTCTTCCAATAACGTTATGCTGCTAAGTCCAACTCTCGCGTACGCGCAGGTAACAATGTGTGCTCGACAATGAGTGCTTTCTACCTTCTTGTGATCGCGCCTTCCGTGAGCATAAATGGCATTGACAGCAAATGGGACGTGATATCTGATATCATTACATTTCTTATGATTAGGGAACCGGAAAATATGTAGTATGAACGTCAAACTATGAACTCTAACTGGGAGTGTAAGTCCTAGGTTCGAGTCCGACGGCGGCAGGATTTGGGAGTTTCGACTAGCTTTCAGCTAAGGCGAATTCAGTCGCTGTCTGGAGGAGAATTCTAGCGGCCGGCTGCTCATCGGTAGTTTTCCGTGGTTTCACCGATCAACACCAGGCGAATGCCGGAGCAAACCCTCACCGCCCGGCCACGGACCGCGCGCGATTCGTCCTTCCCTCTTCCTTGTCCTATCCTCTCCCCTTACACACACACTTACACTAACATGTACTACACTACCACCTATTCCGGGAGTCCGGTCGGGAGCTTAGAGCTTGTCCCGGCTGGGGCGGTGCCCTGCTTGTGGGAGAGTCGTGGTTAAGGGGAAATCCCGCTAGCCGACGGTAGGTCGGTGCCGGATTTCGCCATCCAGCGGGGGAAGATCATCGCCATCTCCCGAGAACAAACACGCACTACACTTACGGGACTAATGACTGAAACAGTTGACGCGCCCGGAAACACGAAAAAACCAACCAACCAACCAATCAAACTATGAACATAAATATGTAATAAAAACAGTGAGAATACGTAATAAATATGTAAAATCGGATATATTATGTAATGTTAAAATACTCTAATTATAAAACACATTTACCTAATTCGACATAACATTCATCAAAAATTTCCTAAATAAATTTTAAAAATAATAAAAACATTTTAAAAATCATTTTGAGAGCACACGCTGATGCACATTTTACACCATACAACTTTCCAGTCAGTAATAAGATCTTCCTCTATTGTTATTCAGGACAGTGGTTTACCAGCCAGACTAGACGCAATTCGTAGTATAAGCACTAGACAGCAATTTATAGCATAGTAGCAAGCCTTCGTAAAAATTGGTGAAATCTACATCCAGCAAACAATTACTGCAGTATGTAGAAGTCTCATCGAAATATTACACGTCGGCGATCGGCAAAGTTTATCGTAAGTACGGTATGCTACGTAACTGTGGGTTACGTACGCATTACGGCATGCTACGGTACGATACGGTACGCTACGCAACGATATATTACGTAGCATTACGGTATGCTCCGTAACGATGCTATAGATAACATTATACGGGTACGTTACGGAGAGTTACATGTATAACAGTATAATACATAACACATGGAATGCTATGGTATGCTGTTATACTACGGTATGTTACATAACATTACGGTATGCTACGGTACGTTACGGTATAGTACGTAACGGTACGTTACATAACATCACGGTATGCTACGGTCTGTTACTGTATGCTACGTAACGGTATGTTACATAACATTACGGTATGCTACGGTACGTTACGGTATAGTACGTAACGATACGTTACATAACATCACGGTATGCTACGGTCTGTTACTGTAAGCTACGTAACGGTATGTTACATATCATTACGGTATGCTACGGTACGTTACGGTATAGTACCTAACGGCACGTTCCATAACATCACGGTATGCTACGGTCTGTTACTGTATGCTACGTAAGTCATTCCCAGGCCGAGTGATAGAGTGGGGCGTATGGAAAAAGCGCCGAGAGCGTCCTGCGCGTGGGAGCCGCGCGTTGGGGCGCTGGTGGCGCCCTCGTTAGTGCGTGGGAGCGACGCCACGTGGCCGCCCGTCTTCGGCCGCCCATGCGCCACGGAAGAGTTGGTTTTTTCCTAAGCAAACAGGGAACGCGGGCTCACAGTGTTTCCCTAGTTTCTCTTTGCATTTTTTTGGTGAGCGAGAGATTGTTTTTCCTCGAGTTTTCGGAGAGTCAATTCCTCAACAATGAAGAACCATTGTTTAAAACGTCCTGTTCTTTAAAATGAACGAGAAACAATTATTAAGTAAGGATTTTATTGCGCTTAACACATCTGATGTCACATTAAAAAATTAAATAAAGGCAAAAATGTAGAAATTTGTCACAGTTTTTTAAGATTAATTTATTGAAGGTCGCTTTAAGACTACTCTATTCATGAGTGACTATTATAATTTGCATAATTGATTTACAGTTATTAATTGTACTAAAATAATTTGTTATGCAAGAATGAAACCAAAACATGGAATCAATTCTTCATGATCTTCTTCTTCTCCTTCAATAAATAAGAATATGTAGAGTTACAAACATTTTGGATGAGTAAAGAAATTACATTTTTTAAATCTGATATTTTACAGATAGTGAAAAACTTCTATGGGACTTGTATTAATGATTAAATGCCGGTTGAATATAATATTATTAGAATTTTGACACATTCTTCTCTTGTCGTGAATAAATAAGGGTCAGAGTTAATTCCTAGCATTGGTTTTTCTCTAGCTGTGTTCGTTTCCAGTTTGGACACTCAAGAAGAATATAGGTGGTTTGGTAGTAGATAGTGGTACACACTCGCCACATGTCTCTGGATCACTTTTTTAATTACGTGACCATGACTTAATTGGAACTAACTGATCCACAGCCTGGTTAGGATGACTTCCTTGCTACATTATTTGTTGTGTAATGAAGGTACGTTTGCCGTTTATCTGTGTCGAAGTGAAGTTTTTGTGATTTTGCTTTCCTTAGAAAATCCCAGGTTTTTCTAATATTTCGTGTTTAAGAGCTTTTTTTATTGTGTTAAACAGTTTAATTTATATTTTACTTGTTTACTTTTAATAAAACTCAGCATCGCCTTTACAGAACATGACATCAACTCAATGTGAAGCAGTTTACTGATATTTTGCAATTCAAGCTACACACTCAACATTAATTAAGTTGTCCGTGAAATTATTTAAAATACGTTACAAAAGTACTGAGAAAAATATGTTTCACAATATGTTAATATTTCTGGAATAAGTACCTAATTAAAATTTTTTACACGATTTTTCTACTCGCCTAAATAATTCTTTACCTCATACAAAATGTTGCTAGGCTTCCTAAAATGTATGCATTGCGTCGTATTAAATTGCTTAAAATTACTTATAATTTGCAAATAAAAGTAAACAATGTTTTAGTCCGTTTCACCTATTACTTGATTCATACGGATTGATATGCAACTACAAAATGTCCGGCATCAAAGTAGTATCTAATAAATAAAATATAAAACACCATTTCTTATAGGTGGGTCGCATATGAACCTTCCTGCCATTGTAGACACTGTTGATGAACAACACCAGGAGAGCAATGAACAATCCAGAATCTTTTCTGGAACGAGAAAAGAATGTTAGCAAGATTCTCGGATTCTCACCGGAGAGGTCGTTGTGGAGGTCTGGCTCTCGTTTACAAAACGAACGGAGCGAATATGATTTGGGTCAAGGTCCATTCCATTTTAACCTGAGGAATGGAGCCACAAATCATCGCTCCTCGAAAACAGCATTTTTTTGTTTCCATTCCCACGTTACACACTTAAGTTCTAAAGTGTGTCAAGTTCTCCCCGTGCGTCGATAACTCCAGGCATCGCTAGGCGCTTGGCAAGCGGCCGAATTGCACGGGGCAACAAGACAATTGAACGAGGAATAAAGGTTCTTTCTTCGTATCTATCTATTCATTCTTTCGTTGCATCAAGGAAGCGTGTTGAGTATTAAAATATCTCACTTGTTCACCACACATTAATGAAAAGTGCTGTATATCTGTTTAGCTAATCCCCTTCAACAGTACTCCAGGAAAATCTCTCTCCCCTGTGGCATCTTGCTGATGAGTGTGCTAGCAAAAGAACTCAGTTGGTAGAATGAACTACAGCTTATAAGAAAAGAAAAATTAAATAGAGTACTGAACCCCCTCTTCCATGATCAGAAAATGAAGTCAGTCCGCCGTACGGTGGGTCCAAAACACGTCTGTGAAACCAATACATTCCGTTACTACAGGCCTACCAATGCGTCATTTGCTGTTTGTGACGTAGGGGTGTGTAAGTGTGGTGAAAACTGGAAAATTGGATGGAACTCCAAATTCCCGCAAACGTACACACGATAAAGAAGTTCTATCAAAATCGTGTTCTTGAAAAGAGCCGAACATAACCTGCTGTAATTGCTAGACTACCAATTGTCTCTTCCTACAGATATAAGTAACGCTCTCCGCTTTGGATATGCAAGAAATATTCAAGAAAAATTCATGAAAATTAACGAATAACTTACAAAGTTACTAAATGTTTCTAATTACATGGAGTAGCTACTTACTTGTGGAAAGTAATTTCCGGTTTTCCCGTTTGGTTTGTGCAGCCGTTAGCCACACAAATAACCATAACAAACTGTTACAAAACTTCTGGATAATGCTTTTAAATATTAAAAACGTTGCCAAACAACACAACTAAACACGAGCATAGCTACAAGCCACAGAGCTCTCACACGAAGTTTGCCTATGCTACAAGCTTTCTGGACTCACCAATATGGCAGTTCTATTATAACAGATGTTGGTGTTGTCATCTTCACTTGTTACGCAATGATCTAATCGCTACCAACATGAAAGCAATATTTGGTAGGAAGCCCTTACTCGGCTCGGTGCGATGAGATATTCTTAGCGCACTTAACTTGCGTCAGGTAAAACTTGGACATCTTATTTAATACACAGCTAAAATATTAAAATTCTTAAACTCTCTCCTTTAAAACCAAATACCTTTAATTACAACTAAAACAGAATATCACTTTCTAATTAAATAATTCGTCTTTCTCTTACATATTGAAATCTTATGTGAATGGTACAGTCAATACCAACCTAAATAAATATGAGGTAATACAAAATAGATTACGTAGACGTGTAATAGTACATAGTTAGAAACGATCAATTTTAGAAAATAACATTCCTTTGATCCAACATAACATGGATAAGCAAACATCTAACACAGCAATTTCGTTTCTTCCCTAAAGTCTCATCGTGCGATGGATGCTTATAATTTCGTCGATGTGCTTGCGCGTTATTCAGATTTCAGTCTCGGCATTCAAATGATGTATATTTCCTTTGATTTTATTCTATTATATTCACAATAATATGAGAAAAGTGACACATATGTATACAGATAAGAAGTACGTCTTTGGAATTATCTCATCTATGACCAGAGATGGGAGTGGAAACAGATCGGAGAGAGGATTGTGTGCGAGCTATGGCTCGTTTTTGAAGGCACCTGCGGCCACCTGGAATTCATCAGCTGCAGCCTCCAAAGTAACAGATGAGAGATTAGACCGCCAACTGAATTTCATCAAGGTATACACCCCTTTCGACACAATCAGTTGGCTAACGCCAACAATCCAAGCCGCCGTGTCTGAAACATAAGGCTATCCGGTCATTGAAGCTTTTCACGCAACATACAGCACCTCACGCCCAGAGTAAAATCCATCAGTTAAGTTAATAGGGGATGTAGGGATATGTGTCACAAATGATGATAGAGGGAAAGTCGGTGCTGTAAAAGTTGGCGCAGAAAAGTTGATGTCGGAAAAGTTGATGCGGGAAATGTTAGAGCGAGAAAATGTGGTACGAGAAAAGGTGGTGCGGGGAAAGGTAGTGCGATAAAAGGTGGTGCGGGAATAGGTGGAGCCGAAAAAGGTGGTGCCGGAAAAGGTGGAGCGGAGAATGTGCGTGCGGGGAGAGTGGGTGCGGGGAGAGTTGATGCAGGGTGCGTTGATGCACGGCGCGTTGATGTAGGGTGTGTTGATGCAGGGCGCGTTGATGCAGGGCGCGTTGATGCAGGGTGTGTTGATGCAGGGCGCGTTGATGCAGGGCGCGTTGATGCAGGGTGTGTTGATGCAGGGTGTGTTGATGGAGGGCGTGTTGATGCAGGGTGTGTTGATGCAGGGCGCGTTGATGCAGGGCGCGTTGATGCAGGGTGCGTTGATGCAGGGCGTGTTGATGAAGGGTGTGTTGATGCAGGGCGCGTTGAGGCAAGGCGCGTTGATGCAGGGCGTGTTGATGCAGGGCGTGTTGATACAGGGCGCGTTGATGCAGGGCGCGTTGATGCAGGGCGCGTTGATGAAGGGTGTGTTGATGCAGGGCGCGTTGATGCAGGGCGCGTTGATGCAGGGCGTGCTGATGCAGGGCGTGCTGATGCAGGGCGTGCTGATGCTGGATGTGTTGATGCAGGGCGTGTTGATGCAGGGTGTGTTGATACAGGGCGCGTTGATGCAGGGCGCGTTGATGCAGGGCGTGCTGATCCAGTGCGTGATGATGCAGGGCGCGTTGATGAATGGAGAGCTGATCCAGGGAGTTGATGCAAGGAGAAGATGCAAGAAAAGCGATCCAGGAGCGAGGATACAGGGAGTGTGACTTACACAAGTGGGTCGTAGCGCAATGGTCCCCGTCTGCAATGCTCCGCGCCGCAGAAAAAAATGAAGATAAATGGTAAGACGTCCACCTACATTGGGCCAGTCGCCGCGTTGTCCGCTTTCTTTTGTCCCTTGGCCCAACGCCACGGCGCTGGAAAAAGACGCCGCTCCGCCTCACAATATTAAAGCCGCCACTCCTTGGCAACGAGCGATTCACTGGGCTGGTTCTTGCTGCGCGTCATCTCCCAAGTCGCCATCTCACCTCCGCCAACGCTGAACCGGCGTAGATGGCTCAGGGCGTCAACTGACGTCAGTGCATACGATCGGGAGGTCCGGGAGAAGATTTTTGACACTAGCTGGTGTCTGGACGAGAATTCTGCCGGCTGCTCTGATCGCCTCTTTTCTGTGGTTTCTCTGATCAACAGCAGGCAAACGTGGGAGCAGTATCGTAACAAACGGGCCACGGTCTGCGTGTGATCTTTCCTTCCCCTTCCTTGATCTATCCTAACACGCACACATGCACGACACTAACACACATGTCGAGAGTCCAAACAGGAGCTTAGAGCTTGTCCCGGCTGGGGGTGTGGCCTGCCGGTGAGTGATACCTGGTTGGGAGAACTCCGTTACCCGTTGTGGAAGTCGGCGCCTGATCTCGGTATCCCGCAAAAGGAAGATCACCGCTCTTCCCGCGATAAAACGTGCACTACACTTGCAGGACCTATGTCCTTAGCAGTTAACGCTTTCGGAAACACACAACAATCGATCCACGACAACCAACCCCGTCATGCCCCGTCTCCAACTTCAAATATTTCACGTCTGTCTAGGTATTTCAACTAATTTTTGAATGAACTTTACACGAATATTTGCGAAGAAGTTTAAATTTTCAGAATTTCTCCCAATTTCTGTTACTTTTAAAATATGGCATCAATAATCTTTGTAACTTTGCTGTGACCATACGGAAACGCTAGGACATTGATTTACTATTTTTTTCAAGCGCAACTTCACAGTGTAAAAACTAATGTACATCTTGTGTGAGGCGAAAATAATAACATGGCTTAAAATATCGAAGGAGAAGAAATAGCAGCTTCTGAACTATCTTCTTTAACTAATGAAGATTCTGGCGAAGAAGACTCAGTAGGATAAATAGACAATTTATCAAGGAAATAATTACTTACATACGCTGAAATCAAGCTCAGCGATACGATCTCATTTCTTTTACTAATGACTTGCACCAGGTTCATGATAAAGCGAGCACGTCAGGAGTATCACCAGAGAAAACAATTGGTTTTAAACAACTTGTAACAAAAAGAAACAACATTGATGGTGTTTCTCGGAGAAGTGAAATAGATGAACTGAGTCGAGATAAGAATATAGTTATGGGTAAAAATCAGGAAGTTAAAAATAATTTTTCTGTGCCGGATTTCAAAAATATAATGACATAGTAGAAAATCTTTAAGAATCGTCAATTAGCACAGAAGATGATATTCTCAGTTGTAAATGATTTGGTGAATCAACCTCCCTAAGAGTGGAACCCGTGCAAAGTGTGAAATATTTTTAGGCTGAAAGAAATGTTACTTATCCCTAGAACAGAATTTTTTGCTGAAAGTAAATGAGAAATGGACTTTATGAACAAAAGTGTGGCTCACTATCGGACTGGTATTCTATCAAACTAGTGGTGCAAAACCAGCACGTAGTTTCTCACCCGTATTGTCAAGCAAAATTACGAGAAAAGTACTCAAATTTTCAAAAACATTTACATGACCTTATTTCAAAATATATCTTTAAGGAACAGATTTCATTAGAGAAATATATCTCTATTTAATATTTTAGTTGTAGGAAGACTCCGAAAACATTTTGAACTTTTCGAATTTTTGAAAATCAGGGTTTTTAATGAACATGAGACCTGTACCATTCTCTTAAACGTTTTTCATCTTATCGAAGGAGAAAAAATTAATCAAAAAGTTGGATTCAGTTTTTGGGAAATTTGGAAAATTTTCTAGGTGCTCAATGTACAAAATTGAAATATCGGTTTCAAATTCAAGGGTACGCAACATCAGGCAGATCGTTAGAAGAATATCAATTTGGGAGAAAATTGGCTGAATGGTTTAGCTACAACCCTGTCGATGTACATACGGGACCTCGGAGGTCCCCTGACTTCTTTTCATCACTCTAATTCTCATATGTTTTGCTTGTAGCTAATAATATTTCTTGTCCTCTTAAAACTATCATTTTTATTACTAATAGCACAAGGAGAACAAACGGAAACGAATAGATTTTTAGAAATCTATCTGTTACTTAGGCTCCTCTTCAAATTTCCAGAACCAGGATCATGTGGCGCGTCAACGGCTAAGACCATTATTCCAGTAAGTGTAGTGCGTGTTTGTATCAGGGGAAATGGCGGTGATCTTCCCTTGCTAGATGGTGATATGCGGTGTCGACTTACACGCTAGCGAGGTTTCTCAATCCAGATACCCGCCACTAGTGTGGCACAGCGCTAGTTGACACAATCACCACAACAGTGGTAATGTAGTGTACATAAGTGTATGCAAGTCAGGGGAGAGAATAAGGAAAGGAAGAGGATGGAAAGAAAGCGAGCGTTCGGTGGCCACCTTGTTAATATCTTTCTCCAGCGATCTCCTGGTGCTGATCGGAGAAACCACTACCAATCAGATCAGCCGGCCCCTATAACTGTTCTCCAGGAAGTGGTTGAATTCGGCCCAGCTACTGTCGAAAATCTTGCCACGGTTGGAGTCAAACCATAGGACTTCCGGTCAGAGCAGCTGCAGTCACATCAGGTGACGTTCCGCACCACCTCATCCGGTATAACACAAGCTGATTTATCTAGACATCATTTCTAAAAAAGTTTTTTGAAGGGAAATTATTCTTCATAAATCAGTATGTCACAATCAAGAGTATTGTTGTAATCGCGGAATTTGATTGCACCGCACTCGTGCGTTCGTCTCTCACGGTTGGTCCCCATTCGGTCCACCTTAAGACCATTCCAAACGTCTCAGCCTATTAGTGGGTGAGTGGACATATTTCACGCATCCTTCTAATCTAATTAAAAACTCAAATCATATATATGACAACACTAGTACATTGCTTAAAGCAACGGTGACGCTTCACTAAGCTAGAATCAATTAAGTTTAAGTTGCGATATTTCATGAAGGTTAAAGCATCCGTTGTACTGAACAGCGATTAAATATTTGTACACGAAAAATACTCCTTACTAATGTCATTATGCTTCGTTTCTCATCAACGAATTTAATGTTTCTTTCCTGACGTTTTATCAGATGATAAATCTTGTCAAGGTTGCCATTATTTGAAACATCACATCTACAATTGCCGCCATCGCGACTGACTCTGCGGTTTTGAAACATGATGTCACCGTCGCATATGAAAATACGCCCAGCTCGACTGAAGGCAAAGTGTTGAAGAGAGAATGGTGTATTTTGGAATGCACACAATGGTCCGAAGTGCCCAGTTTCAGTTAGCTGAAGCGATTCATCGCACCAGAGCCTCATATAAAAATAAATATTTATCGGATTTGAGATTAAATATTATAAATTAGAGAGATCATTAATTTGGAAATGTTGAAATTTATTCGATTGATTTCAGTTATTGTGTTTAAAATGTAAAAACAATGACTGATAAAAATATTTTAAAAGAATTAAACAGAATTTACACTTAAAAACGAGCAGCTTAAGATTATTTTTATTTTAAATTTTGATCTCTTCATTTTTTCCTCATAAAAAGAAAGGATAAGGAAGTAATGGGATTTAAAAGAGGTGAATTAAAATATCTACTTGAAACGTAAGGGGGATTTTCAATCAGAAATAATATTTTATAATGGAAAAGTACTGCTCGTAAATAAGACAGTTTTACAAAATAATCAGACGAGCGTGTGCATTACAGAAAATATTTTTTGATACAGTATTTAAAATGCATATCACCGAGTCAAATTTTTGCTAACCCCAAAAAAAGAGATAGGATTCATACACCTGATTTAATTTGTTTAGTGTCGCTTAAAATAGTGAAAATACGAGATTTAGAAAATTGTTTTTATTAGTTACTAGTTTTAATGAAAATTTCTATTTTATTTGTGAATTTAGGGATTACAGAACGAAATGATTGCTTCTAGGGTTGAAAGTTAGTGAAAGGTTACAGAAGAACGATGAATTTCAGTGTTGCTAGAAAGAGTACATTGTTTCTATTCCTACTGCCTCCTTCGATGATAACCCATAAACACTTCAATACAAATTGAAGCAAAATAAATTCGCGGAGGTACATAGTTGTAATATTTAAACATAACAATTCGTTGCGGCGAAAATATAGGCCTACTCTTCTCAGACTCGTCCCATAATGTAATTCAGAGTAATAAACAGGAATATTTAGAAGTAAGGTCAGCATTAAGTCGAGGGCAGATCGACTTAGGTGGCTCAGGGCATCAATTGATGTCACTACAGTGTCACTGACCGGGAGGTTCTCGGCTTCGAATCCCGACGATAGCAGGATTGTCGACACTAGCTAGATAGCTAGGTCGAATTCAGCCACTGACAGGAGGAGAATTCTAGGGGTCGGTACCTATGATCGATAGTTTTCTTTGTTTTTTCCGATCAACATCAAGCGAATGCAGGAGCGATTCCCTTACAAACAAACCACGGACCGTAGGCGATGTTTCCTTCCTATTCCTTGTCCTATCCTTCACTACGTCCTATCCTCACCCTTTACACACACACACACACACACACACACACACACACAAGTACTACACTACCACACATGCCGCAAGGCCATCAGTAGCTTAGAGTTTGTCCTGGTCTGGGGTGGTGCCCTTATGGTTGGAGTTACCTGGTTAGGGAGAAATCCTGGACGGTGTCATTTAGGCCGGCACCGAATCTCGCCATCCAGCGGGAGAAAAACAACGCCATCTACCGTAAAAAACATGTACTACACTTACCGCTAATAACAGCGCTTAAACTCACTTATCAATTAATCAATCAAACCAAAGAAAGAAAAATTTTTCAGTATTCGGGAGAAGAAGGAAGTGATATTAAGGTGAATATCAACGGGAAACCATTGGAACGTAGGAAGATAGCACTTCCAGGAGAACGAAACAACCGGCATGGAACATTATAAGTGAAAGACTGCAAGACAAGTATTACACTGAAGTAAAATTTTGGAATTAGAGGTCAAATATGGGAAAATTGAAATTTGTAAATAGGAAAATTCAGATTTGTAAATACTAGTGCAAATTGTTGACTGGAACAATCTGCATACAGTAGAGCAATTGCCTCTTTCTTCGAACATGCAAGTTAGCCAGCACATAAATTCGAGGGACATCAAGAGTTGAAGAGCACAGTGCAGTAAGGATGCACGATGTGTTTCACGGGGTGGTAAACCTGATGAAAGTGTGGGCAAGTGTAAAATGCACATTATCCTTGACTTCAATAATGAAAATATTGGATTACAAAGTTACGTGCCGTGAAGAGAAGGGAACATGATAGAGTAGTGGTGAATAATGCAAATTTTAAACTACTTTTAAAGTGTTTGTAGCCTTTAAGAATGTATCGAATTGTTAATTAAAATGTTTATGTGTATTTAGTAAGAGGCTAGTAACACTGGTATAATTGTCTAATGTAATAATATTTCAATGTGTTTAGTTTTTGCACGAGTACAGCTATTTACTCTTGTGGTTTATTATTTCATCAATCGTATCCGTGATTTTGATGTAAATTTTATTAAATATGATTTATAGAAGATTTATAAAAAATATTATTATTGTGTAGTTTTTCTTCATATTTATGTGAAATTCACAGAGTGAGTATCCATTCAGAAACTTTACACAGAATATTGAATATAGACATCGAAAAAGTGTAATAGATCATGAAAATGAAAAATGAATAATTGAATGAGATAAAATATGATTGAATAGAAGAGAAAGTTATGTTTCCTTGTGGCGCATTGCTAGATAGTGTGTTAATAGTATATAATTATTGACTTACGTGTCTATATCTAGATGTTTTAGTACGTACAATCCGCAAAACTTAAATCGATGCACTAGTTGATATGTCGACTGAAATGCGTCTGTACATTATCGTACGAAAGATTGATGGAGAACAGGAGCAGAGGTTGTTTTCGAAGAGCAAAATGACGCTCATAATTCGCTCACAATAGCGAAGGTCACGATCAAGCAGAGGCGTGACTGAAGTTGGATACATTCGTGGCAATAGAGATGATGTCACCACCAATTCAACACAAACATTTGTGTTAGGAAAAAATGTTTTAATTAGAAAGAAAATATTTTTATCATGTCTATTATTATTATTTAGTGTCAATATGTATTAGATAGGTTTCGTAAATATCGACTGTAGGAGAAATTTAATAGTAATACAATTAATAATCCAAATATTCCAGTTCAAGGAGTCCCTCTCTATCAAATTAGAAAAACCTTACATTAAACAAGAGTATTAAACAATGTGAATTTCAACATTATTAATCTTGAATGAAAACACTTAAATTATACAACTTTAAACTAAACTTTTCAGGTGATGGGACGCCCCAACCTCACCCTCAAGTGTAGGAAAGAGTGAATACCTACCCAGATCGAGACAACAGGCATTGCGGACAAGGAGATGGGACTGCAATAATGAGGGAAAACAAGAGGAACTGAAGCAAGGTTCAATGAAGAAACGAAAGAACGGGTGGGGGGCGAGTGCAATCGGGCTGTGCCGTCTCAGATAGTGAAAGTGAAAATGGTGTAACCGGGATGTGAGGGTGAGGGAAAATTGACCGCGGGACGTCATCAGGTGATTCCCAGAGTTGGAAGTGATGGTGGCGGTGGAGGTGAGAGTGTAGATGCTGGTGAGGGTGCAGGCGGGGGTGAACTGATTGACTTAGAGATTCGAGGCGCGTCAACTACTGGGGTCATTAGTCCCATAAGTATAGTTGATGTTTTTTCCATTGTGAGATGGCTGTGATCTGCCCCCTCAGTGGAGGCGGGGGATGGAGACGGGGGTGGCGGAGGGGGTGGATTCAGGGGGTGGAATCAGGGGGTGGATGCATAGGGTGAAAGCAGAGGTAGACGCGGGGGTAAAGGCAGGGGTGGAGGCGGGAATGAAGGCGAGGGCGTGAACAACACGGGGGTGACCTGTGCTGGTGGATGACGAAATGCTCATCCGCGAGAGGCGAATTCATCATGGCCGACAGGCCATATCTGGCGTCGGGGTGCGGATGCGCCGACAGGTCAGTCCCTTATTTACTCCTTCCTGATTGCCAGCGTTCCCTCACAGAGAAACCCCGCGCCCTGTCTCTCTCTCTCTCTCTCTCTCTCTCTCTCTCTCTCTCTCCTCTCTCTCTCTGCTTGCATCTATCAACGTGACTACTACTCACTGACTAACTACTCTCACCGTCATTCAGCCCTACACCCACACAATCACCCTCTCACCGTGCCACGCCGCACCTTGTTATTCGCCCTTCGACCGAATCCTGAATCCTCATCGCGATGAGTAACACACCGTCACACTCCCTGATGTTACTCCCTCTGTCCTCGCTCCTCTTTCCCGTCTGTACAATTCCCTCGCCAATTGGGACCGAGGGTCAATTCGCCCTCCTGGCCTACTCTCTATTCTCTATTCAACTCGCTATTCCACAGAGGCTTCCCTTAACCTTAACCAAGATCAACCCACCTAACCTACCAAATTCGTCAAACCTACCTAGCGTTCCCAACCCTCTCAGCTTTCCCAACCCACAAAACCTCTCCAACTTCCTCAACCCACACAATCTTCCCAACGTTTTCAACCTTACTAACGCACACAAACTTCACAACCCTCTCAACCTTCCAACCCTCTCACCCTTCCAAGCCACAAAACTCCACAACCTTCTCAAAAAACCCTAAACCTCCCAACCTTCCAAACCAGCTCAAACTTTTCAAACTCTCAGCTCGTCCGCTCGGACGTCCAACCCACCCACCCGACCTATAATCCCCTTTCATCTGTCCGCTTGCCTGATCGGCCACCCACCCGTCCGCCCGACTATCCTCGCTGCGCGCCATCACACAACTTGCTGTCGGCCCGCTCTCACTACCCGTCCTCTCCCGCCGCTCTCGCCACCCAACCGCTCATGCACAGACCATCCTCACCGCGCGCCATCACACAATCCGCTGTCGGCCCGCTCTCACTACCCTTGCTCTCCCGCCGCCCGCCCGCACTTGCACCGACCATCATCACCGCGCACCATCACACAATCCTCTGTCGGCCCGCCCTCACAACCCGCCCTCTTTCACCGCTCTCTCGCCGCCCGCCCGCCCGCTCGTGCGCAGACCATGGGCGCCGCTTTATGGTGGCGGTCGCAATTTGCACTTGAATGGCGCCGCCGCCGCCGCCAGGGGCGCAGCGAGCGCGGTCGACTGCGCGCGGAGGGCGACTAACGAACGCAAATTGAATGTGAATGCGTAACACGCGTGGGGGATTTACGCCCCGCGGGCCGTCGACAGGTTGTTTGCAACTTCATTCAAGAAATTCTTGCGCTCATTTCCCTGTATGGCTCTCCGCTTGCTTTTTCTTGGAGGTATTTTATTTTCGATTTGCTTAGAAATGTTTTGCTTGATCATTTTACAGCTTTGAGTCTTAATTGCCGCAAATGTCACATGTTTGCGATATTGAATACACGTTTCTCTACTGTCTATTTCAATGCAGTTGCTCTAGAGTTTACTGAGGTATGTAGGTGAATCTGTCAATGCTGCCTCGTTAGCTCGTTCATCAAAATGATCTATCCAGGTTGCTTTTCATTTAGCATGTTATTTTGTGCAATTGATAATGTGGATGTGCCGTGTTGAATAACTTCATTCAGAGGTATTCATGCTTACATTGGAAGCTTGCATCACTGACTGTCGAAGATTTATATTGTATTATTCATAAAATTATGTCTGTTGTAAAGTTTGTGCTTGAAGATCTTTCCTAGGAAGTTATCAAGAAAATGAGAGTATTTTCCTTTAACAGGTGTGTTTCTAATTTTTATGTGGTTTGGATTAAGTTTTTTTTACCTTGTATATTATGCAATAAGCAGAGCAGGCATAATTTCTTTTTAAATTCCTTTCAAGTAAATAATCCAGTTTTCAATTGAAGTAATATTAAACATGTTATTGCGTTTTTTTATGAATTTTATCACAGTGAACCAAATTACTGAACACACATCCATTCATTTTCCTTCGAAATTTTATACTGAAGTCAGGTTTACGGGGCTTAGTCGGTAGGAGCAAAACATTTTAACACATGGTGGTTTGCCAACGTATCGGGAAATGTATTTCCACCATTAGGGCTATTAAAGATGAGAAAGATACAAGAATATTATTAAAGGCCACAAAAAGAGATCAAATCAAATCAGATACTAATAACTTGATCTTGATACAATTGAACTCATTTTAGAAAGAATTAATACATGTTTACCACCAACACAATACATGTTAATACAAGAATAATACATGTTTACCACCAACACAGTACACACACAAACAACTAAACGGCCACATACGATTGGGCCCCTCACGAGATGTGAGAACCATATGTGCACATACGTTGTTAATAATAATAATAATAATAATAATAATAATAATAATAATAATAATAATAATAATAATAATAATAATAATGTGCCTATGTAAATCCACTAACGAGTCAATCCAGCATGTTTGCTGTGGATGCCCTGCATTAGCACAAACAGAATACCTTAAGAGACACAACTGCGTCACCAAAGTAATCCAGCAAGCCCTTGCCAAATGATACGACCTCGTAGAGAGTGAACAACCATATTATAAGTGCAAACCTGAGCAAGTAATCAGCAATGATCGAGCTCGAATTCTGTGGGATAGTGTAATCTTCACTGACCGAACAGTGGAAGCAAATAGACCAGATATTGTTCTGTTTGATAAAATATCTAAAACATCATGCATCACTGATGTTGCGGTTCCTACAGATGACCGGCTTGTAACAACTGTTGCTGAGAAAAAGAGGGAATACCAACCCCTGGCTGTTGAATTGAAGGACATGTATGGATTGCGCGCAGTGGAAGTGCTTCCAGTAGTAATCTCAGCGAATGGATTGGTCACCAAGGAATGGCAAGAGATCGCGAAGAAGTTAGAATTGACTGAAAAGCATACACGGACAATTCAAAAAGCCACATTATTGGGAACAGCAAATATAGTTCGTAAATTCTTAAGTCTGACTTGACCGATATAAAAAAAAATATATTCTTGTTCCACTTCACGTGCAAACCATTGTTGCCTTGGGTGATTTTGAGAACCCCGGCATCAGTGTATATCCACAGAAAATAGGAAATATTATTATTATTATTATTATTATTATTATTATTATTATTATAACAACAACAACAACAATAATAATAATAATAATAATAATAATAATAATAATAATAATAATAATACCGGAATCGGTAGCTCAGTGCATCAATTGATGTCACTGCAGTGCCTCTGACCGGGAGGTCCTAGGTTCGAGTCCTGATGGCGGCATGATTTTCGACACAAGCTTTTCAGCTAGGTCGAATTCTATCGCTGTCTGGAGGTGAATTCTAGCGGCCGGCTGCTCTGATCGGTAGTTTTCCGTGGTTTCTCCGACCAACACCAGGCAAATGCCGGAGTAGTACCCTACCAAACGGGCCACGGACCGCGCGCGATCTGTCCTTCCTCTTCCTTGTCCTATCCTCTCCCCTTACACACTCACTTACACTAACATGCACTACACTATCACATATTCCGGGAGACAGGTCGGGAGTTTAGAGATCGTCCCGGCTGGGGCGGTGCCCTGCTGGTGGGAGAGTCCTGGTTATGGGGAAACCCCACTAGCCGACGGTGAGTCCACGCGACGGTACGTCGACCGCGCATATCCCCAGAAAAAAACATGCACTACACTAACGGGACTAATGACCCAAGCAGTTGACGTGCCCGGAAACACGAAAAAATTAAATAATAATAATAAATAATAATAATAATAATAATAATAATAATAATAATAATAATAATAATAATAATAATAATAATAATAATAATAATAATAATAATAATAATATTTCAAACATTTTAATTTTTGCCTCTTCACGTTTCGTGAAAATCTTTCCTGGACACGATCGTCAACGTCCTCCCCTATGGGAGCGCCCATGCACGCGCATTTCTGCTGGCTGCAATAGCGAGCCCTCGCCGCACAGATGGGCGGCGGGTAGCGACACGCACCGCGCGCGCGTGGACGGTGGCGGCGAGGGCGTCGACAGGACGGTGGGAGAGATGCGAGAGTGGAGAGAAGGCGGTGACTGGGTGGTGAGAGGGTGGCGAGGGATCTGCGAGAGAGCGACAGGAAGGCGACGACATCACAGCGTATGGGCGTTTAGAGAGCAGAGGGAAGATGGTAAGCGTCGAATAGGGATGTAGAGGGTGAGAGAGGAGAGAGCCAGTGAGAGGGTGGCGAGGGAGGAGGGAGGGGGGCGACGCGCAAACAGCGAGGGGTCGGCAAGCGCGCGGCGAGGGGGCTGGCAGCGAGTGGCACGGGCGGTGTGAACGGGCTGGTGGCGGGGGCGTGGCCGGGCGGCGCGCGCGCGGAGATGCGCCCGCCGGAGGCGTGCCGGCGCGTGCGAGCCGCTCCGCTGCGATAACGCGGCTTCGGCGTCCGGCCACGCGACGGTGGCGCTGCGGCGGCGGCGGCGTGGGCGCACGCGAAGCCGCCTATCTGCGCCTCTAAATAGCTCCGCTCGCCGGCGCCCGCTGCTGCGCCGCTGCGTGGAGCAAGGGAGGGCTCCAGAGTGCGAACAGCGGTGTCTCAGAGGAACAAAAGTGTTGCGTTTGTGATATCAAGATTGGGGGAGAAAAACAATGTTTCGCGCAACTATTTTTATTCAATCAAATTTATTAAAATTCGAAGAAATTAGAAAATATCGAGAGTAATTTAAAATGTCGAGCGAGCAAACTTAAGTTTCAAACTAGTGGTGCTAAAACTGCACTTACTTTCTCGTCCGTACTTTCACGCAAGATTACGCGGAACGTACTCAAATTTTCGAAAAATTGTATATATGGCCTTATTTCAAAATAAATCTTTAAGGAACAGATTTCATTAAGGAAAAATCTCTATTTTTTATATCTTAGTTGTAGGAAAATGCCCAAAAAATTTGGACTTTTGCAATTTTTGAAATATCAATGTTTTCAACCAACATGAGACCTGTACCATTCTCTTAAACGTTCTTCACACTATCGAACAAAAGAATTTAATAAAAACGTTGGAGACATATTTTGAAAATTTGGAAAATACTCCAGAGACTTCACCCTCTAAATTTAAAATATCGGTTTCAAATTCAAAGAGCCGCGAAATTTGCCAGATGAATTGGGAAATATCAGTTTTGGTCACGATTTAGTCGCTGGCGATGTTCCAAGCGGACGGAAGTCTGTGAACTCTGTCTGTTCCTCCTGATTTTTTTAATTTTATTTTGTACTCTAGAAGACTTTCGACTGCCATATTTCCGGCCAGCAAGCGCCACAAACACAATTTCCGAAATGTCATTATTTGAGGCGTTCTGGGCAAAGCAATTCGAGATTTGGTTAGGTCGGGATTTGTTGAAGGATATAATTTCTCCGACCATTGAGAAATGGCTCTTTCATTTTGTCTAAGTGCATCATGATAACCGGGGGATTTTCCGCTCTTCAAAATTCCACACGCGCACCTCAGTCGAGGAGAACCTGCTCTGTGGGGGTTATGGGATCAGGACGCTATCCATCCCCTACTGAGGACAATAAAACAGTGCGCCGCTATTTGGTAATTATAATAATTTTATAAACTTCCCCCTCGTATAAGTAATATTTTGTACCAACTTAATTTTACTCCGAAATTACCCACCTTTTATGAAGCTCGAAATAATTTTTGAGCAAGAGAATATACTTCAACATTTCAACTCGCGTAATATGTAATATTTTTTCTATAAATAAAAAAAGGGTTCTTAAGGTCTATGTTATTAGGCGATTGAGTACATGCAAATTCATTTATGCATTTTATGTAGAATGAAGATGTAAGAAATACAATTTATTTTATTTTACTAACACAGTGTAATACTACGGTAGTTATAATTTTCCGTACAAGCTTGGAAATTCTGCATATCCCGCGCGAGTATCGCCGTGAATTGTTACTTATTTGTTTTGACGAATGCTGACGCTCGGTAAATATGCATTCTCTCTACTGCCAGGGGTGGTTAACGATTTCTTCAGAGTTAATTAATGTTATGAACTCTGATGTATGTAGTATGTTCATTAATTATAATTATAGTAATATTTAAGTTCTGCTATCTGATATCTGTTTATCTAAATCTGCGGTATACAAATGCCCCAAGGAAGTAAAGGCATTTATACGCTTTTCAAGAGTATGAGAGTGTCAATCATTTAACTAAGCAAATAATGCAACAACACTAGTCATTTTCAAGAATGGTTTTAGTAAAAATCGAAAAAGCACCCGCGAGATAGTAGAGTGGGATAGTACTTTTCTTCCGTTTAAGCCCGAGCTCCAGAAGTCACCGTTTTTCAACGCGTTCTAGCTACTAAAATGATTGTCAAAATATTAATTTAATATTTACTTTTTCATGAGAATTTTTTTACATTAATTTTGAATATGGCTCCTATTTCGATAGGGTACACAGTTTTCAAGATCTAAGCAAAAATATGAGAAAAGTACGAACTTCTGAGGGATTTTTGTAATATTCTCTGTGAAGCCGGCATTTGTCGTGCTCGCAAACATTAAATTCGAATTCAGCGTCCCAAAACACTTATAGAACCGGTGAGAAAAAAACTACCAGGATATTTTCCTGAATTGGACCGTTTTGAGCACGAGTTGTCTGGAAATAACGTCTATTGATTTCCCTCTTCTTTCAGTGGCACATTCTTAACGGAAATGTTGCATCCAAATGCGGCAAACTTACTCGCAAATTTTTTATCGATTATGGCTCTTTAGAGTCTGTTAACTCATCTCTGAAAGTTCTCGCAGACCTCACTTTCATTCTCGGTTTTCCAACGTGACTCTAACTAATCTCCTGCTATTTAATTGCCATCTCAGCTCCATATTTTCCGTCGCACCTTCTCGCCCTATCACGCTTTCGTCGCGCCCGCTGCCGTCGAGTGTCGTTGCCGGTGCTCGCCCTGGCGCCCGCATTTCGCTTCTCCTCGCCCTCCACCCACCTCCCGACCCTCCCGACCCGGCCGCAGCGTCGCTGCACTCCCGCTCGCCCTACCCCTCAGCACCCGCATCAGAGCGTGCCCTTCCACCCCGCTAGGGTGGTGCATAGGGCATGTCACCGCACCGCTCCCTTTCACCGCCTCCTGCCCTCCCCTTTCCTCCCACCCTCCCTTCTCGCCCCCTTCATCCCCACTAAATCTCACCTCTGCCGTCGCTACCTGGGTCATCCCTAGCTCCTCCCCTTGCCTCGACTTCTTCCCCGCTCCAGTCCCGCCCCGCCCTCCGGCCCTTCCGTCTCTGTTCCCGTTTTCACCACCCGCATCGCTCAATACCCCACTAACCCCGCTAGGGTGGCGAATCTGTCCTGTCACTGGCCCTCCCCTTTCTCCGATTCCTGCCATTGTCCTCCTTGCCTCAACCTCTGCCCCGCCTTCCAACCCTCACTGTCTTTCTTACGCCGCACCCTGCTCCCGCCGTGCTCCCGCGTCCTTTCCGAATGCGCCCTGCCTTCTCCACCCCACTGGCCTGTCTATTGGGCCTCTTCCCGCCCTGCCCCGTCGCTGGTCAGCTGCTATCACCCCCCCCCCCCAGCCTCAATCCTGTTCTCATCCTGCCTCCTCATTATCTCCCTGTCCCTGTTCCCGCCCCCATCCTACCCCCTGCGTCGTCCCTGCTACGTACTGTGCAACTCCCCTTTTGTTACAACATCTGCCCGCTGCCACACCTCCATCGCCCCTTTTTACACCTCACCATGCACCGTACTCCCGCACCCTATCCACCTGCGCCCTGCCTTCTCCACCCCGCTGGTCTGGCCCTTCGGCCCCCTTTCACCGCCTTGCGCCGGCTCCGTCGCACCGGTCCACCGCCACCTCCCAGCCACGCAACTCCTCCCTCCCAGGCTCGCCCGTGCTCCCGGGGAAGTAATTAGCAGAGGAATCCCCTCTGCGGACGGTGCCGCGATGGAATGAAACGCCCGGGCGCTTAAAAAATTGCTCGGCACGCAGGTGGCGGAATGTTGGGGCCGACGCTGAGCTTCCGAGAGAGACGGAGAATGTGCAGCTCTCGAGAAAAAAAATCCTGTTGGATGTTTAACTTACTGGCGAATCATTCCAACTCGCGTAACCAGGGCTAGGAATGTGTGGCGATTGTCAAAATTTAGATGTCGTTTATGGGATGCAACATTACTTCCACTCAAGATACAAATTTAAACTTTCATCGTGATTTTAAAACATAATCACATAACTTTTAAAAATATTTTTAGTAATGCTTACTTCATAAACTATCAAATATTATGCATCTGATACAAACATTTTAATGATCAGCGAAAACATCGAACGCGATTATCTCAAAACCTGAAGATGGCCACAGAAGATGGTCGCAATGCGGCCGAAAAAGCTTTCTGCTGAAATAAACATATACGACAAACTGACGCCTCAATTTCATTTCTCAAAATTTTATTTCTTAAGATATTGTCAGAGCTGGAATGGTAACTTAGTCATATGATATCTCAGACAGGAACGGGATGAAACTTAGTCGAATTGTGAGAAACGATTACTTTTTAGATCGGTTTATCAGGAATGAGGTAACAATACTTTGAGAACATTACGCACCAAACCGCTTTCGTGAGAACTCGTTCTCTTCCCGCGTGACTCGTTCTCCCATCGCCCGGAATCACGCGACCTGTATGTCTATGGCGCAACCTCGGATCTCAGTGTTATATACTTGGGTTTTTCAAACGTGGCATCTGTGGAATGGAATTCGGCCCGACGTTTTGCGTCATTCTTAGTCCTCCCGCTAAAGTCGCTTGATCTGCAGCACTACTTGATACGTTCGAGATCATGCGACATCTTGCGGCAGGACAGAAAAAAAACACGCAAAAAGACGTGTCGAATTCCATCTTGGAGATACTACCCACAGATGCCACATTAAAAAAACAATTATAAGTGGATGCACTACTGCAAAGCTTGAAGTGCTAAAAATCGTGACGATCGTTTTTCATTAGGTTGGCTGCGGTGAACCTCAACCTACAGACTGTCTTACGAATTAAATATGTCATGTGTTTTTAATAATACTTACAATCGTCTCTGTAAACTAAAATGCCAAAGTATTGCTTAGCATTCGGTTTTAAAGAACGCCACGAAACTGTACACTAGATGCGAGTGTTATCTTAGACATTGTTTGGTATCCTTTGCTTCAATTTTTTACGTTACCTACGACAATTATTTGCTATAAATTGAGCTAACGAAATTATAAAAGATACGTAAACCAAGAACATTCCCCTGCGTGAATATTAAAAACGTCTCCAAGAAATGAAACACTGGACCTTGTTACTGTATGTAAACTGCAATTTCAAAGTATTAAGTAATGGTTACTTTCAACTATTTATTAAGATTAATTAAACATAAAAGAAAATAAATATTGAAAATTGAAATGTGACGCTAATAACTGCTATTTGTTTCTGAGATGACTAGGACAGAATAGACGTTCACCATCATGGCGGACCGTCACGATTTCTGAGAACGGTTCAGAACTCTTCAGTCTACACAAGAGCTCACTGGGCGCAGCCATATACGGAGCATCCCATATGTCTTAGCTTAGCCTGTCTTTGTTTCTCTCCTTTGTAGACCGATAATAACTCCGTGCGTTGATCGGAAAAATTTCCTAACAATCCTACTTTTGGCTTGTTTACTGACTGCGACTCATGTCTCTGTGAGGCCAAAAAATGCTGGTGTCAGTCCTTTGATGAATAAGCAAAGAAACACGATATAATCACAAGAAGAACACGTACCACAGTACAAGAGTGACATATACACTATATTTTTGGGGTTTTTGGAACCTAATAATAGGAAAAATATTATTTCACATGAGAATTATTGCTTCACGTCTCATGTATTCCGACTTCCTCAGTCGGTTAAATTCCCAAAACCGTGGTTCCAATGAAAGCTGACGCCTCCAAATAACAACTTCTTGTTGACGTAATGGCAGGGCGAGTTTCGAAGCGAATGTGCGCGCTCTATCGTGTGCCTGTGTGGGCTTCGGGCAGCGAGGCGCCTGCGGGTTGTGTGCTCAGGTGCTACTTTGAACCAATTAACGCCAGATTTTAAATGCCGCCCGTATGTGCTAATTAAGGGAACAAGGTGGCTCGTTTCGAATATATTATTTGCGCTTTTTCCCCACATCGCGTGTTCAATAACTGGCGCAAATCACGTCGAAAGCCGTGCTGGGTGTTCTGGGCGGGTTCGAATTCCCTGAACGTATCCTGTCATTGAGGGTCCGTTTTCACATTTAAAGGTGCACTTCTTTTGCTGGTGGCAGGACGGTAAATATTACCTTGATTATCTCTTACGCTTTTCTTCCCCGAAATTCATGTGTGTTATTATGGTGCACGAGGATAAACAAACATTCCATGCCAAACGTGTAATAAAAGGAATAACTTCGGAAATTTGACTAACAGGAAATTATGGGCTCCAGCTACTTACACAATTCTTCGTTTTTACTTCTTCGCTTGCTTAGATAACTGTTAGAACAGACGGTAAGTCGTTAAGAAATGATGTGAGGTGGCACACCATATGGTTTGAGACCTTCTTATTCTATGTACTACTGTTCCTTTCCGAAGTTCCTATATTAATCATAGCAATTATTTCATTTCTTTAGGCTAAAATTAAATGAATCGTAGTTGTAGTTGACAATAATAATTGTTTTTTGAAAAGGTAAAAACATTAATCAAATAGAAAAACTCGTTTCTTTTGTCTTTCTAAAATAAATATGTTTATTTAAAATAATTTAAATATATATTAAAAAACACATTTTCACAGAATAAACCTTTAATTCAAGAGCAATGGGTCAATTAATTTCTGACATGTTAATATTAACAAAACATAATTGCATTAAAACGAACATTTACGTGAAATGTCACTTTTAATGAGGTTTAAATTAATTTTAGGGAAGTTAAAAACGTAATGAGAAATAGCGAGGAGGCAATCATGCAGACATAAAACAGTGTATTTAGATCACGTTGCGGTTCGAAATAAAGGGACAGGTGATGAATTTGTAGAAATTGAGAGTGGAATTCTGATATCAATATTAATTTGTATTTTTCCTTTCTGGTAACCATAAGAATGATACTCTGATAATAATTAACACAGTCTTGAATAAGAAAAACAATAATTATTAACATCGGTAATTCTGTTTCCATGAGAGCTAATAAAAAGAAAGACCGAGTGAAGTGGCTCAGGGCGTAGCGTGCTGAATACGCATTCGGGAGGCCCGGGTTCAACCCCCGTGCCGGACAACCTGACCGGGGTTTTCATGGTTTCCCTCGGTCACCGAGGCGAATGCTGGGATAGTTATTGTGAAAAGCCACTACCGTGAAACCGGCGTATCTAGCCAAATTCGTTCACTACGTGAAATCACGAAGGTTAAGTGAGGACGATGCATCACAGATTACTGATTGGGTGACCAACAAGAAAACCCGGGATCTAAAGGCGACGCTGCCAATTGCCATTTAAGGGGCATGTAATAGCTAAATACAAATTAAAAAGAAAAAAAAGCCGGGGAAGCGCTTTCCCTTTCTACGCCAGGACAACTGTGTGCGCTGTGCGTGGAGGGGGGAGGGGGGAGGGGGTGCTTGTAGCGCGTGCAAAACTAAACCATCGATCGCCGCCCCTTCCCTTGCACAGGCTGTAGGCGAACGCGCGAGGTTTGGAGGTGCGGGTGGGGGGGGGGGCGTACCGATAATAAATGCCGGTCATTACGCAGCACCGCAATCAGGTGCCCCTCGGCCGCCCCGTCGCCCGCGCCCACACGCCCACTCGCCCAGTGGCCAACGGGCCCGGCGCGCGCTGCCACCACACCGAGCCGAAACTCCGCCTTTTATGGTAATGTTCAAGGGGTGTTTTAAAATCCCTCGCCGGGCACTGCCATGGAGCAATTAAATCGGGAAATACGACGGTGTAACTCTTCGCAATAATGACATTAAAAGTTCAAGTGGTCGAGCGCAGAGCGCCTCTCAGGCTTTCATTTGTGTCGGGTATAGATATTTTTAATTGGTTTTTAGTTTTATGAGAGTGAGGAGCAACTTCTCGCAGAGAACTTCGAAGAAGGTTGAGTGATAAAGGAATGAAAGAATATCATTTATTTTTGCTTATATAATGGAGAAACTTTCTGATATAAATCTCGTCGAGCGAAAGGTGCTTTAAAAATGAAAATTCATAAAAAGTTCCCCGTCGCGAGATGAAAGGTAGGTAGGCGAATGAGTCGCGCTGTTGAGAGTGGAAGTGCTTGCCGCGAGAATCGACTCTCCTCTGAGCGAGTGGCTCTTGTGGAGAGCTCCAAAATTTTAGAGAGACTCCTCGGTGCTTCTGGGTCCCGATAAACTCTCAAAGCCGCTCGCCATCTCCGCAGCGCGGTGGCAGAAGGGTTGGAATAATGTCGAAAGTATGCTGATGCAAGGGAAACCAATTTGCTGCTCTTACTTGAATTTGCTCTCGGATTCTAGGGAAGGTCCGATTCATTACGCAGGATATTCGACGCGGTAAGTTCTGGAATGCTTCAGGTTTCTTTAAGGGGAGAAGTGTGTGGCGCACAAAACTCTTCTCTCTTCCGCGTTATGCCTTCGATGTGCTTTGCGGACGCGGGAGGGGAAGGGGGAGGTGATGTGGAGGCTTTGAACATCCTGCCTCCTTGCTTCCGCCAAAGCTGCCAACTTTCATTGAAGCATCGCCGGCTCCGCCAGAGAAGATTCATGTTGCGGGGGCAGGGTTGGAAATGAATGGCTCACCGGAAAGGAGAAACTGCTTCTCGTGAACATCGAGATAAAAGTTTCTTCCTTTTTTCGTCAAAAATACAATAAAGTCTTTTTCATCTTGTAGAGTATAGAAATCAGCAAAGTTGAAAGCGTGGGACTTAACGATTTGAAGTTTAGGAAACCCATGATACATGTTATATTATCCTCTCCTTAAACACTGCGCTTGTCTGAAAGGTCCTTTTTACAGGTTAAAAATAATTTCCTCCACAACTCAACAAAAATTTGTATAGAAAATGTCTTACGGAATCATACATTTTACACCAATCTACATATCGTCAATATTTATAATTAGCTGATACAAAATGACTCATTTTATTATAAAATATTCAGTCAGAACGAAAATATTTAATACTTGAAGTCCCTAAGACAACTTTAAAATTGTCTCCTAAATAACTCCAATTTTTTTCTTTCACTTCTGCACGATTCGTGCAAATGCTGTTTCGTAATATACATAGGACGTATAGGACTAATTTTTTCTTAAATAATTGGAATTTTGAAAATGACCAAACAAGAAACCAAAAATTTTCAACTTTTTGCGACAACCCTCTACCACAGCATTATTAAAACATATTTTATTGTTATTAAAAATAGATTTGTTTATGCAATATGTTTTTTCAACTTTTTATCATTAGATCTTATGATGAATAAAAATCAATAGTTTTAAAATTATTTTAAGCCAATAAATAAAATTCTTTGGTTTGCTTTTCCATGTAATTTTGATTTATATCATTAGCCATGAGCACATGTTAGGTTAATCGCAACATTAAGAAACACACAGTGTGTAACATAAAATGCGTAGAGGAGAGGAACGACTACGTGAATGTATTCGATCGAGTTCACATTCCAACCCATGCAATTTTTTTGAACAGTTCGTAGAAATTAAGTCGAATTAACTTCATTCAGTGACCTAAATACATTTTCATTAAACCTTTGAATTTTCAAAATATTTATGGAAACCTCTTGTGCTTCGTTTGGTTGTCAGTTATTCAAGTGAAGGCTGAAGTGTTAGTAGAATAGCAGTTGCAAATTAAAATGTTACGTGTGTGTATTTGGCGTTTTGGGTCGATTGTTCAACTTTGCCGGCTAGCCAACCTCACGCCTGGGTCTAGTTAATTCTAACGCTTGGAGGGAAAGGGCGACATGCGGCGAACATGACGTATTTCCTTCACCGTAACTAGGAAACTCTTCCTACGCTTTCCTGCGTCAAAGAGCTACAGAAACTGAGGGATCGCACCACAGGACGCTAGTAAGCTGACCTGGGTTACAAGGGCTTACAATATTACGTCAACTTTATCAATAAGACGAGAAAGTGTGTGATGTTCCTGCAACCCTATTTACAAAAGTTGATGTGACAACGAAAGTCCCACGTGGTCGTAAATATGAAAGAAACTATCGAATTGTCTAACATCAAGCGGGGAAAATATATATTATCGATACCTGAGAGAACTCTGACTGTTTCATTCATCAAAATGTATTTTCTTCCTCTCATGCTAATGGATTACCCATCCATTATGGCAGAGCATCCATATGTAGAGGCGCTGTAATCCGGCAGACTCCTGGGATTTGAAGACCCCCAAGCGCATACTGAGGTCACACTCGGACGTCGATTATGCGTAATGGAGACGGAATCTCCCGTAATTAATGCAATATCGTCGACTCGTGAGAGGCTTCCTGGGAACAGCTTGTGCCCGTGGTCGGTGACGGAATCCCTGAAGGTAGTGTACTGAGAAACACGCTGCTTTGATCTGCGTTGGAGAATGTTTCTACATTGTGGATATAGTGTCATAGAGGGTCCATGTTAGAGATGCTGTGATTGGTATGAAAATGGATGGTGGGGTTGATATTTCTTTTATGATAGAACATGCATAGATGAATATTATTTCTTTAAAGTTTCCCTGCTTCTGAGAGAAAAATATGTATTATAGTAATAATTTCTTTAGTGATATTTTGTGTGAGGGCACATGTCTTCCTAAGTTGTCCTGTACAATGTTTCTTGGAAATAACGAATGGAACGATCTACAGAGAAAAATGACAAAAGTATTTGATTAAGTTCTCCAGAAATGATTTCATATATATTTCACCGAATTTCTAGTTGAAAATAATCACTAAAAGAAAACAAACTGTCAGATGATACATCTATTTACCGATTTCACTGAATATAAGAATATCATCAGCAATTAAATGTGAAACTTCGCTGAAATTCCTTTCTTGTAAATTCGTACTAAAACTTCGTATTTCGCCGTATATTTTCTCTGCCAATCCACGAACAATTTTAATAGGACCTAAAGCATACTTGCAATGCTTTCAAGGTGCCATCAAAATTGATTTTCATGGTATCATAAAAATTGATCAATTGATTTACGTATTGTAACATCATGTTTATTTTAGGTCACATCACTTTTTATTGGGGAGTTCTTTACAATTACAGCAGAATTTTACACTAAACAATATTTTAGAAAAACATATGTGACTGTACATATTGATTTATTTCAGGAATTTAATAAATTTGTAACACAATTCCCTATCTTTTAGTACTGCAGCTGGTGAGTTCAGATTGTATTTCAGTCTTTTGGTCTCTTATTCAGGGCATTGTAACATCAATGTGTGATAGGAGAAAACGTTTTCAAAGACAATATTAAACGTAAAAGAAATTACAAATTTATTTACACTGATTAATTCCGTACTTATTTTTACTGATTTATTTTTCAAAGGCAAAGATGGGCAAATGATGTTACTAAGCCAGGCACTTCATAACTACCACAGGTGAAAGGCTCCTGGGTTTGGGCCACATCTTGTGCACTGAACTTCTGTATTTTACTGTGGACAAGCCTACGAATTCATATCGTAATATTTGTTTTTTTCCGCATTTTTGTTGAACCTTTTCCCAGTTTTTATAGATGTACTGATTTTTTGGAGAGTTAAATAATAATCCCTACTAACCTCACATGATTTACCAAAATCATTCGTTGTCATGTTCATGTGATTTAGCCACTTATTTTCCGGAATCGCAATCCCACACAAAACACGCCGTATGTTCATGATTCAATATGCTCTCCTCACTTTGCAATTTAAGCGTTCATCTCAAAGCTTGTCACACTCCTTCCCAAATTCAACAACAGTATTTAATAAAGGCAAACGTAAAATTAAATATGGTACATTATTATTATAATTATGATTTATATTTATTTTAATTTTTTCTTTGTGTATAAATGTAAATATTCTCTACAAAATGAATCTTTGATCATACAAGGATAAGTCAATAAGTATATGGTCTTTCGTTCTAATCATCTGTAGGATGGAAGCTTTGTGTTCATATCAGCATTAAGATGTCAAAGTTTACTTTGCTTGTGAAAAGTTAGCGCTATCATCTAATATTTGCTAGAGCTCTTGCGTCGTGATATTGATTGGGCCGCTCTCTGTTCGCATTATAAAAGAACAGACTTCCGTTGTCCGTTTTTATGAACTGAGTGTTTATCAAAAGCTGAAATCCTCTCAAACAAATTTCAGTACAATGTGAGTGCAATTTGTTTCCTTGACGAAGAGTTTACCAGTCAATTGAATGGTTCAAAAGCAGTTAAATAAGCATGCAGGATGAGAAAAGAGCAGGATGTCCAGACACATTCACTACTGATCCCGATATAGAGGAAGTTTGCACCCTTAACATAAATAACCTACGAGTGACTATTGATGAAGAGGCAAATAATATCACGTTAGGTTCTGAATTTGGGATCGCCGGAATAGTTTGTCACAAGACAGTCTTTAGTTGCAACATAAGGCACCTCGAAATACTGCTGCCAAGCTCTTCAAAATCTCTATTTTGTGGTGCGAGAGACTCCCAGATGAAGTTCTTGGCTTGCCACGTCTAATTAACGTGTTTGGACCACCCCTGGATTCATAAGGCACATTTCAACGAATACTAACTACAAAGTGGGGTCACTGATGACCCCGTTTTTTAAATATTCTTTCTTTTCTTCAGGTGTAATATTCAACAATGATTGATAGAGACCAAGTTTTAGTGACAAGAATAGTACATTATGAAACGATGATTAATGAAAGGTATTAATACACGAGTGTGATATTACGATACGAGCGAGGAACGAGTGAGTATCGTAAACTTCACACGAGTGTATTAATATCCATTACACCGAGCTTCATACGGTAGATTTTCTACGACTTTTGTGAGTTAAACTTTTACGCTGAATCGTTTCGTGGCAGTTGACATGCAGGATTCAGCCAAGGCCACCTAGCGGACAGATCCCTATCATACCCTCGCATGCTGCCGCAGGTGGCTGTGGTTGCCAGTCCGCCTGCGAAGGAGTACTGCGCTAGTCAAATAGGATCAAAGTTAAATTACGATTTAATTTATTTTAAATAATATTCCACAGAAAGAATAATAATAATAATAATAATAATAATAATAATAATAATAATAATAATAATAATAATAATAATAAAATTAAACTGACCAACATAATATAACATCAAATGCAATTTTAATGTAGTACACATTCGAACGAAACATTTACTAGAACGATTCTCAATGATTAATTAAGGTTCAATATATGGTTTGTAAACTTCTTTGTGATTGGTCAAGAACCTGTATCGTAATGAAATATGTATCATAAAGAGTATCATTATGTAAGTGTTTGCAGCCATCAAATGACCGCATTATGGAATGGGAATAGAGAAAGTTTATTTATTTATTTTTTCTCATACAATAAACTGTAGAACTATAGCTTTCGACGGCTTTTCCGTCATCATCAGCCTCATTGAGGGTGGCAAAAGTTGGGAGACTGTCAGGCACGGAGGTGACATCTTTTCTTTCTTCAACATCATAGGGCGCTGCTGGAAGCGTCGTGGGCGCTTGGTGGAGTGGTTTGCGCGGGCGAGGGACCACCTGTTGGTCGCTCCTCAGGCCTCAGCCACTTTCGCCCGCGAGATCGATGGGCGGGCGGGCGGGCGGGCGAGCGGTTGGGTGGGTGTGTGGGTGGGCGGGCGTGTGTGTGTGGGTGTGTGTAGGTGTATGTGTGTGTGGGTGTGTGGGCGGGCGGGCGGGCGGGCGTGTGTGTGGGGGTGTATGGGTGTGTGAGTGTATGTGGGTGGGTAGGCAGACGGGCGGGCGTGTGTGTGTGGGTGGGTGGGCGAGTGGTGTGTGTGTGTGTGTGTGGGGGGGGTGTTTTAGTGGTGTGGGGGTGTGTTTGAGTGGTGGGCGGGCGGCACCCCTGGACGCGTGGGCTCGAGGCTGCACCGTTCTTGGTTGCGCTCAATGCGCGCAGAACCAGATTACTCCTGGAGATGCAAATATTGGAGGATGCACCGTATAATACGTCTGGTCTATGCGGGATCAAATAGTTTCCCTGGATATAAAGATTGGACGATGTGTCTCATCGTCTCAGAACAAAATATTTTCCTGAAATACAAATATAATATGATGCGCGGCTAATCTGTTCGTTCGTTTATAATTCCTCAAAACGTACAGTTTGGAGTGTGAACAATACATTTATTCCACATTCTTGTGCCTAGATAATTGAGGAGGAAACATTCAAAACGTGACATGTCCTCTTCATTCATTTCCAATAAGAATGAAAAGTGTAGCACAATTTTTACCCTTTTCAACACCGTCTTTAACTCAACAAATAGAGTACTACTTAATGTATTGTAAGACATCTCACTTTTTGGGGGTAAAATAAAATTATCGGTATAAACAACAGAACTCAATTTTTGCCAAATGGACATGTCACCTTTTGTATGTTTGCTCCTCAATTCGTCTACATTGCTTTAACCTGCACAGTAGCAGATAATTTCTCGGGATACATAAATAGAAGGACGTATTCTATGTCGTGCCTGGTCAGGATATATTTTTCCGGGAAGGAGAAATTGAATGCACCTTACGTTATATCGGATCCGCGCGGACCTACGTAAGTCCTTGAAATATAATTATTGGAAGTTGTACCGTACATTACGACTAGCTTGTGAAGAGCAAAGATATTTCGTGTAGGTTAATCTGGTCTGAAAGTGCCAAATAGTTTCACAAGATGAATTGGACGATGTACCATACGTTACGTCTGGTTGCTCAGAACAAAATTCTTACCCGAGATGCAAATATTGGAGGAAGTACCGTATGCTAAGTCTGGTCTGCGCAGGTCTTTATAATTATTCGAAATGCAAAGATTAGTTCATATATCCTACGTAGTTACAGGTAACAGTAGCACCAATTCTTTTACCAGAATGAAAATATTGAGAAATGTTTTATGTATTACATCTGGCCTGCACAGAACCAGAAAACTTCATAAGATGTAAAAAAGGTAAACGTACGTTACACCGAACCACATAAATCATGAACTTCAAAATAAAACTGGCTGTTGAGGCGAAATAGTTTTGATGAACAATTGGGTAAAAAGATACTGTTGGGAATCATGGACTTGTTCCACACGCAATACGACCACGATAGTGATCCTTGTGGTGGAGTAATGTGCGTTTGAATTGCTTAAAACACTCATACACTTATTTTCAATGAAGATTCACTATCAATTGTGCTTAAAATGTAATTGAATTGATGAGAACAAGAAAGGAAGATTCCATTCGACACTACCTTTGGGGGAAAATTTGTAGCAATCAAACTAAAAGCTGGGTGAAAGAAGACCAACAATTACAAGAAATTCCAATGATTATTATAAAACATATTCATCATGATCATTAGAACAGTCTCTCTAAGAAGTTTGTTTTCAAAATTTTTATTTCAGCGCTGATATGTTATCAATGTTGATGGAATATGTTGATTGAATATTTCCTTTCTCGAAATGAATGAGCAAAATATTATGGACAAATTGTTTCGTGTAAATTATGAGATCCTTTAAACACACAGAATGATTATCCAAGTCATAAACATATTTAAATTTAATAAACATTGTAAAATATTGACATAAAACTGCGAATTTTTACATTCATCAAGCATATAATGTATAATTTTGAATTTTCATTTCTAATTGCAAATCTTTTCAATTTAAAATTTTCAGCTGGCAGGTTAGCTTCATTACCTTTCATCAGCTTGAAAACTTCAGAGCCTAGATCATCAAAACGCATATGAGCAACAACATACCCTCTTTTTTGCTGCTGTGAATTTTAGCTGCTGATACTACTAATTTGAACATTAAGTACCAACACAAAAAAGTTTTTTTAATGTGAGCGCCAGTCTTTAATGCTAAAAATGTCATTTAATAATTTTTTAACGATGAATGAAGGTTGCTTTATTTTAGAAGCGGTAATAAGGCTGTCCTATTGATCAAGGGTATAAACGCTGTTCTGGCACGAATCACTGTTTTAATTACATCGAAATTCCGGTCAAAGAGTAAAAACTAGAACATCTAGTAGAAAAAATTGTACCTCATTAAACCGCTTGATGATAGTCAGGAATATAAAAATGTCCCTAACCTGCGGTTTCGATTTTGACCATCATTTTCTTATTTTTCCGGTTCCTTTATGGCGTGTACATTGTAGATTTCTTATCTCCTTAACTACTTACACAAAACACGTAATGTCACATTTTTATGAGCATATCTGGAATGGGTATGCACGGCAAAAAGGAATATTTTTACACTACGTCAAAGTGAATTCTAAACCATATACTATGGCCTGCCTGATCTTCCCTAAACTGCAGTGTGTACATCACTCTGGTGCCTGGAAAGCGAACACTGAGAACAAGAAGGGAAACTTTTTCCTGTAGTATTTCCAAACTTGGGCTCATCCAGATATTCAATGTGATACTGGAACTCAATGGCTGGTCCACTTTTCGCAACTCAACTGATGTGTTTTAAAACGAGTAGCAATTTGGCTACCTCAAATCATTTTGTAAAAAATGTGAAATCTTTCCACTCTTGGTCACGAAATTAAAAAAACGGATGGAGAAAAAAAGAAGAAAAAGAACAAGGAAAAGGAGGGAGGAGGAGCGGAGGAGGAGGAGGAGAAGGAGAGGAAGAGGAGAGGAGAACGAGCAAGAGGAAGAAGAGGATGAGGAAGAGGAGGAGCAAGAGGAAGAGGATGAGGAGGAGGAATGGGGAGGAGCAAGAAGATGAGGATGAGAAAGAGGAGGAGCAAAAGGAAGAGGATGAGGAGGAATGGGGAGGAGCAAGAAGAAGAGGATGAGGATGAGGGAGAGGAAGAAGAAGAGGAAGAGGATGAGGAAGAGGATGGGGAAGAGGATGAGGGAGAGGATGAGGATGAGGATGAGGAAGAGGAAGAGGAAGAGGATGAAGAGGAAGAGGATGAGGAAGAGGATGAGGATGAAGAAGAGGATGAGGATGAGGAAGAGGATGAGGAAGAGGAGGAGGAAGGAGGAGGGGCATGAGGAGGAAGGAGGAGGGGCATGAGGAGGAAGGAGGAGAAGGACCAAGAAGAAGAGGAAGAGGAGAGGAGGAGGAGGAAGAAGAGGAAGAGGAAAAACAGGAGGAAGAGGTGGGAGGAATAAGAAGAAGAATAATGAGGAGGACGAGTTGGAGGAGCTTCAAATGATCGCATTTAATTTTTAATTTATTTCGTAGTTCAACGAAATTAACACAGTATATAATGCTTTTATATTAAATCATGTTGAAATTAAATGGTGTATTTAAAGCTAATCTGATTCAATTGTTCCTTTTCTATATGTATTTATGACAAAGAATTATTTTAATTGCACAGAATGCGTCCTTATTTCGGCTGAAAGTTACTGTAAACCCTCTCCACATTTCAACTTTAGATGTTATCGAATTGAAAAACAGTTTGCAACTTACGATGTTGTCGTGTTGAGAAATAATTTACAACTGAATTATTTCATAAAGAAAGTTATGTTTATCTTAGCCTACTCTTTTCGGGTTTTCATTTGTTCGTTTTCATTTTTAGAGTTAAAATCACTCAGCGCTGGAAGTTAACGGAAACCGCCGATGCCATTCAACTAGCATTTGTAACGCTCCACCAAAATGCAACATGAGCGCCCATTCTATTGATTGATAGTGATTCTGTCAACAGCTATTGTCATCAGTCTCGTAAGTGTAGTGCATAAATTTTTAATCAGTGTGTGGAAGTGGTCTACACTTGTTGGATGGCGAGATTCGACGCCGATCTACCGTCAGCTAGCGGGGTTTTCCCCACCATCGGGGCACCGCCCCAGCCGGTACAAGCTCTAAACTCTTATTTATTTATTTTAATTTGTTGCGTCTACATCTTGACAACGCGTCTCTAAGCCCCTTAAGGGGCGTTGAGCGCTGCACTGGGAAGTAATACTCAAGTAATGTGCTTTTACTTTTTGATAATTGTCAAGTCGTCACGTCGCAGTCAGTCGAGTGCCTTTTATCCCTTCGGCCAGGGGCTCGACGCCGTTGAATCGGGGTTCGGCCGGTCACCCAACCACGAACCCGCGAGTCTCGAATGCGCTTAACCTTCGTGACTTCACGGGCGTAGTAAACGCATTCGGCTAGCGCCGCCGGCTCTTCATATGGGTAGTAGTGTAATGCAGCATCCCATGGATAGCAGTGTAGTGAAGTACTGCTCCGGCATTCGCCTGGCGTTGATCAAGAGAAAACACCGCGTTGATCGGATCAGATCGGCCAGCCCGCTAGAATTCTTCTCAGACAGCGGCGGAATTCGATCAAGCTATGTGGCTAGAGGGTCGAAAATACTTGCCATCGTCGGGCGAACCAAGGACGTTTCAGTCAGAGGACATCAGTGCCCTGAGCCACCTCTCCCGGTGCGTCCGTTTTACGTTATAATGGCTTTTTAATCCAAAGATCTGTTCCTAACACATGCGCAATGTGCGTTCTAATCTGGATTGGCAGGAGCCACTTGGAGGCGTGGTTGCCGACGCGGGCTCATCCAGCGAAAATAGAATATGATTCCATTACGTTCTACGCTTTCCGCTGGTAAGTAACACGCACTCGATGTGTATTGCGTTCATCATTTACTACATCGCCCCTTCATTAGCACTGCTGGTATTGGTACCAAATCCGATTTCTTTCTAGAAACGTTCCTCTGAATGAAATGTCTGGGTTGAAGAAAGTTTGTAATTAGCGGTTTCTTGTTCTTTCTTAGTACATATTCTTTTGGTTTTGGTAATGGTAAAAATCATACTAATCCAAATTCTATATTTTCCATTTCCTGCAACGAATCGTTTCGGTCGTGCTGCTGAAATCTAAATGCAGTTTCTCGTCCTAATGAGATTAATTTATTATTTTTAAGAAGTAGAACATTCATTGAATACATTTTTGTAAATGGAATTCTGGTAAAGATTGATGTTTGAAAATATCAAGGTATTTGTGAGAATTTTACTAATGAGACCAACATAAAAGAGGAATTTTAAAACACGTAGCAGTGAAATTCTCTATTTTTATTAAAGAGTAAAAGCTATAACAAAATAAAAATGTCCCGAAATCTTTTTAACTAATTCTGGCTTCAATACGGTTGTTGATGAAGTTCAAATCGTACACATGAAAAACTACGAATACGAAAGTCGAATCTCGATATTTCTCCTCATCGGGGCATCCCTCGGGCTCGTCAGTTGTCTCCATAGAGACTAATACACAGATACGCGGAAGAGAGTTACTGAGTGTTTTCTATATTGAATTAAATAAATATATCTCCAAATTTCGCAAGGTATGATTTCCATTTTCTCTCTAATTTAATACCATTACATTTTTAAAAGGTATTTTCTGTGTTTTCCTTGTAGAGTGTATTTTATTAATCGATTAGTATGATATACTGTGTTGTAATAAAATAAACATATGCGTCAGTTGCGATTGAGTTGAAAGCAAAAGGGAAGACTAAAGTATTATTAAAAAAAAATTATTTACAAAAATGACATGTAGTTAGGTAAATAAAATATTAACACTTGGTGTTAGCAAAAAGTAAAAAATCTTACTTGACTATTTATTTTGAGTTTTTAGAATACATGTCACTCATTGAGTTTGAGTATTAACACTGACGGAATTTCGAACCTAGCTACATAACTAGATGGAATTAAACCACTAAGTCATAGGCTTCTGCGGCCGGAGTCATTGAATTCTTGGTTGTCCGAGATTAGCTAGCCGCGTCATGGTCGATGGAGCTGACGTTTCGGCGGTCTTGTTGTGGCCTTCTTCAGAGCTATACTGCTGCAGAGCCAAGAATTCGAAATTAAACCACTGTCTGAAGAAATTCCAGTTGCCAGCCTTTTATCGTGATATTTTCTGTTAGTTTCTCCAATCTATATAATGCGAATGCTGAAGTGGTAACTTAACGAAAGGGATATGTTGAAAGCTAACTTTCCTCCCTCTTTCTTGCCCCTCGCTCTCCTCTTAATCTCAAACACTGATACTTAGACGCACTGATCACCACACACGCCTGGAGGGCTTTCGGGAGCTCGTAGCTCATCTCCGTTTGGAGTGATGTTCTTGGCTGAAAATACCTGGAGTGAACCCCGCACATGGATATGTAGATCGATGTTCACCGCGATTTCCTTCCTTTTGGGGAGGAATACGACCAATTAACAGAATATAAAATATACTACACTTTCGGAATTATTGACCATACTTTTAAAAGTCCGTAAACACTAAATATTGAATCCATCAAACAAAACTGCCAATGAAAATAGCGGTACCGATTAAAATCTGGAATATAATCTCTGACCAAGTTATTCAATGGGTCTATCCAGGCTGAATGAAACACATCTGTATACCCACCTTGAAAATTCACATTTAATTAAGACTTTTGTATAATGCTTATTTCTCAAGATATTTCGATGTTTAAATTTGAATGAATCAATCGGTAATATTTAATTTCAGGCAAGGTTCCGTACTGAAACAAAGAAGATAGTGAATGGCAGAGTTGTACTGCAACCAACTCATTGCGCTTCCTTTACTTTGAAAACTTTGTGAGGTCATAGTAGTATTCACGTACTGGTTTAATTACATTCTATTATCTTGCTTAATTACATATCTATTTAACTATTTCGAGAATTGTGTAGTAGTATATCTTCTTGAAATGCAAATGACGAAATATTTAATTAAGTGATCTTGTTCTTTTCGCCTTAAAATTAAAGTTATTATGATTTCAACAACACGTTTTTACTACATTAAATGTATTTCTACTGAAAAAGTCTGATGTTTTGGACTTACTTGGTTTTAGTTGTTTTTTTAATGTTTTCATATGTAAGTAACTGTAGGAATTGTTCAAGAAATTATTAGGCAAACTCGGGATCTATGGTGAAAAATGACTGTCGCGAATTCTAAGAATATAGTTGACTATCTCTTGTAGCCAAAGTTTTAATATTCTACAAATTTCATTAATTAGTTTTTGAGCTCGAAATTCGCATCAACTCAAAAACCTCTCTGGTAATTTGCAGAAAACAGTCCGTGGCAGGCAGCGTGAAGCCGGACTACCGCATCGTCCCTCTTTTTCCGACCAGCTCCGGCGCAGCTCTTCGGCAGCCGCGATGGGACCGTTGATGCGATCAGACGGTGGATATTAGAGATTCGAAAGCTTTTATCCGAGGAAAATTACGAGGAAAAACGGTCGGGCGCTCACCTGCGCGCTCTGGCGGCCGGCAGCCACCCCGCCGACAGGCAGACAGCGGCGAGGAGTGGCGGAGGAGGGGTAGATATTGCACGCGCGAGGGCCAAGGGACCTCTTCGCCGCCGGCGGAACAGGCCGAGAGAGGCGCGAAGAATTGAAATAAATCGCCGCGGCCCCACCTGCGCTGACTCATAATTCGGTTGCGATGTCCGAACCCGCGCTGCCCGTTGGTAGGTTTGTCCGGCATTACAAGTTCGATATCAGGAAATATTGGTGTTTGCTGCTTGGTGGAAAAACTGTTTGGAGAGGTTGAAAAATGTGATTGTCCAAATGTTGATTTTCACGTTACGGAAAGATATACGAGTATATGAAATAATGGAAATTTGTTCTTGCAGCAGACTTGCAGACGTGCATACTTTTAGCCCTTGCAAAGTTCATCGGTGTTAGAATGTTCTGTATGGAAAATATTGATATTTATCTTTTTTAGAGAGGCGTAAAGAATTGAAATTAATTCCCGCTTCCACACGTACGCTAAATTATAATTCGGTTGCGATGTCCGAACCCGCGCTGCCCGTTGGTAGGTTTGTCCGGCATTACAAGTTCCATATCAGGAAATATTGGTATTTGCTGCTTGGTGGAAAATGTGTTTGGAGAGGTTGAAAAGTGTGATTGTCCAAATGTTGATTTTCATGTTACGGAAAGATATACGAGTATATGAAATAATGGACATTTGTTCTTGCTGGGGCAAGTTCTTGCTCATTTCTGATTTTATTTTACTTATACTTTACACCTATTTCTGTTTTGTTTTTCCTCTGGTTTCTCACTGTGCAGACTTTTAGCCCTTGCAAAGTTGATCTGTATTAGAATGTTCTGTATGGGAAAATATTGATATTTATCTTTTTTAGAGAGGCGTAAATAATTGAAATTAATCCCCGCTTCTACACGTACGCTAAATTATAATTCGGTTGCAATGTCCGAACCCGACCGGCCCGTTGGTAGGTTTGTCAAGCATTAGAAGTTCGATTCAGGAAATATTGGTGTTCGAGAAGTTCAGGAAATATTGGTGTTTGCTGCTTGGGAGAAAATGGGATTGGAGAGGTAGAGAAGTGCCATTGAGAGATGTGTTTGTCCAAATACTTTCGATTGTCATGCACTTCTTAACTTTCTACTGCACCAGCAAACACGAGAAAGTTTGTACGAAACACCAAAGTTTTGGATTTGTGTTGAAGCTGTTTTAAATGAGAGTGTTAAGATGGTTTTATAAGTAGATTATTTCAGTAAAAATGTTAATAGTTGTGAAATAACGAAAATGTCGTACAATTTTCTATTTCACTAAATAATAAAATTGTGTTTTAATTGCCCAAAACTACTCAACAAACAATGACTTACATTCTGTATCTGTATGAACACATACATTTATTGGACAATAAAACTCGTGTAAATATCATTCCGTGATGCAGGTAATCTAATATGGACACTGGAATCAATTCCATTATTTTTTCAACTCCAGAAACATCCACACGTGCTAAAAATTATATCAGAAGAACCTTGTACGCGGAATGCCTTCCTCCTCACACGAGAGAGTCGTGGTGTCGTTTGAAGAGGCAAGCGCTTGCAGCCCGTTTGCGCTGCAGCGAACCTTTGGACCCCGATGTGTGGCGAGTGGTTGATGGAGCCAATTGAAAGGGCAGAGCGAGGCCGATTCTCGCAGCAGAAAGCGCGTCACCTCTAGATGGGAGGCCCCCCCCTGTGCCCCCCTGTGCCCCTCCTCAAAATAGCTCCGTTCATTCGGTTTCCGGGTGCAAGCGCTGGCCGTGTTTTTTTTTTCACACTTTAGCATGGTCGGTGGCTTTTACCAGAAGACAATTTTGATAGTGTCGCGAAAAGATATTTCCTTGCAGTGATATTGAAATGTTTTCACTATGTATCTATGATATATGTAAGCGTTTTATGTGATTATTTTCGTTGAACTCGCGTTGTATTGATTCACAAATATAACATCTAAAATCCAAGTAAACACTCACATAATCGGGCTAATGATTAAAGCACGTTACTAAATTCTTTTGTTGCAATGTGTGTTCACTATTAGTGAGTGTTGGAGAAACTTGGTAGTGACTTCCTAAAAGGAAAACATACTATATTTACCGAACTGCGTGTAACGAAATTCTTTTATTCGAGTTCTTTTGAACGCAGTCTGTGGAATGCGTATATTTTCATTAGATTCGAGACTCACCGTTCAAGAAGTGTGTAAACTCTGCATTAGGTATTATTCAGCATACTCACCTGAAACAAAGTAAATATTAAATATTAATTAAAATATTTCGAATTGATTTCTAATTATCACACTTAATTTATTCTCTGAAACATTACGAATTATACTATTTTCATTATAATGCACAAAAATGGAGTTCACGCAAACAAATAATTAATTTGATACTTTTCAGTGTATATTTTTAATCAACTGAAATATTCTTCGTTAGATTCACTCAGACACACTTCTCAATTCTTTTTATATAGTGATTTTTAATCAACTAAAAAAATTATATTTATAAAGATATTCAAGTAAAAAATAGCTCCCATTACTTCACCAATTTCTAATAGATAATTTTGCAAGTGAAAAACGTGTATAAGATGAGTAAATTAGGTTATTCTACATGATATATTAAAATACCCAATTTCATTGCTCTCTTATTCATTCACCGACTCAACCACTTACGAATCTGCGAACAAATGAACATCAACTTCTCCTCTTTGTTTGTCCTTGCCCCTCTCACTTTCTAGTGCGCACTCAAACATGCATATAAAATAGCATTAAAATGATGTATCTATTGTGCAATGTATTGGAATACAAAAAAGTGATTCTTGCCCTAAAGGATAAAAAATAAAGTATAGTTAGGCTGTTAAATCTATGTAATGTTACGCCTTCTCCTTTACAATACTGTGACACTTGCCTCAAGTTGTCTCCAATCTGTGATTTTCTACGATTTCAAAGGAAGAATCGTTTACAACGTAATTTATAACAAGTAACTTTTCTTTCTTCTGCAAGAAGCTTAACATTCGCTTTTGGGTTGTTATTTCAAATCATCGACGTGATCCCAATACCAAAAAATATTATCAAAATATTCGTTGTGCAATTGTTCATTGGGTATTCTAATTTTCTATTATCCCATCATCTCTCGTTATTATGAACATTCTAGTCTAGATATGGGAACACTTGCAGTCAAATCTATTAACTTGGTGGCATCATATGAACCAGTTGAAGTAACAGAATGATCTAATCAACTGTGCATACCCACAGCTAAAGGACTTGTCACGCTTTCCTACTGAGCTCATTCTCAGACTGCCTTGTTTGACGGGCATGTAAAGAGAGCAAAGTGAATCGAGAGTGGCAAGGCAGACATTACATCTAATGGGTTGGTTTTACCTAACCCGTTCTTGTCAAAACGGCCTCCAGGCTCCAAGTTAATCATGCGTCTGAAGGCGAAAACTACAAATTAGCTGACGTACACGTTTACGTCGCCGTTTCTAAAGACTCTGCAATCATTTTCTGCAGGAGGTTCCCTTTGCAATGTAGATTTTACAGATGGAAATAAACGAATTAGTTACCAATCTTTGCAATATCCTGTGCTATTGATTTCTATCTGTGGTATACGTTTAAAGGATATTAGATTCACACAATACATAAATTGCCCTGCAATATGAACCGATTTCTCCCTACATTTCAAAACAATTTCTACTTCTACAATATTTCAGTAATAAGTTTAAGATATGATATATTTCAGTGAAAAAATATGAGAGTTGAAAGAGTATTGTAATTTAGTTGTGTTGTAACCAATTCTTCGCCATATTCGTTTATTTTAAACATATTTGGAACAGCACTAATATATAGTACCTTACCTCTGCATGTATGTATGTATGTATATAGAGCTGAAAAGCTTCTAATCTGCCCAAGTAATGCATCACACTTACACATTAATTCCTTCAAACATCATAATAAAATGCACGTTGTTCTTATCAGGTACCGTCGAAACGATTTTACCACCGAAATATCGACTTCAAATTTTTGGACCCGGTTCAGTACTTTTCTGTATTCACGAGGGAAAATAAAATCATTGTAAGAATTGAAACATATCAATAAGAAAAGCATATTGCATATTTGTGTGTATGTATGTGTGTGTGTATGTATGTGTGACATAGAGACAGAGAGAGAGAGAGAGACAGACAGACAGAGTGAGAGAGACAGACAGACAGGCAGACAGAGAGAATAATAAACAGTGATATTTTCAAAACTTGTATAATTTCCCGCCTAGGAGGAATACCCTCAGTGTTCTCACCAAACGCAGGGTAAGTCTGGAAAATAAGAAACACGTGGCGTATAGAGTAGTACAAACCCCATCCACAGCTGGGACCTAAGCTCGAAAACCTCCGGAAAATCTATATGAAATTTGTAGAGGACAAAGCATTCTCTCGGCGGGTATTCTAGGTCTCACCCGCTTTTCCTGCCCCTCGTTCCCCATCATCATTTATCGTAACATTATCACTATCATCTATTCACCAGAATCTAGTAAGCAATGCATTGCCTCATGAGAATCAAAGACCTTGAAGAACCTCTGAGCAATAAATAAATAAATAAATAAATAAATAAATAAATAAATAAATAAATAAATAAATAAATAAATAAATAAATAAATAAATAAATAAATAAATAAATAAATAAATAAATAAATAAATAAATAAATAAATAAATAAATAAATAGATAAATAAATAAGTAAATAAATAAATAGATAAATAAATAAATAAATAAATAAATAAATAAATAAATAAATAAATAAATGAATAAATAAATAAATAAATAAATAAATAAATAAATAAATAAATAAATAAATGAATAAATAAATAAATAAATAAATAAATAAATAAATAAATAAATAAATAAATAAATAAATAAATAAATAAATAAATAAATAAATAAATAAAATAAGTAAATAAATAAATAAATAAATAAAACAAATAAATAAATAAAACAAATAAATAAATAGGTTCTGGAAGAGAGCCTTTAAACACACTATTGCGCCAACGTTTCCCAGGCGTCCTCCGCCAGCTGGCGTCGGCGCCGGTGCTGGCCTCTGGCGATCGACACTTCCGCCGCGCCGCTCCGTTCCGCTCCAGTAGCGCGCGCGGCGAGAGAGCGTCCGCCGCCGGTTTATCGAATCTTCTGCTCCGCAAGTCGCGCCGCTAATTCCGCCAGCAGCGGAGGGATCGCGAGAACGGGGCGCTCCTTAAAGAGCATTTAACCCATCACGCTCCGGTCTAAGCATTTATCCCAGAGGTGCGATTTATCCCAGAGGATCGCGAGAACGGGGCGCTCCTTAAAGAGCATTTTAACCCGTCACGCTCCGGTCTAAGCGTTGATCGCAGGTGGCGCTACTGGTGGTTTTGCGGATCACGCGCCGTGAATCATCACTCTACACTGGCTTACAAATGCTTGATTGAGACGGTAAAATTGCCCTCTAAGAAGGAAACTCAATGAGGAATTTAATAAAAAAATATTTTTGCATTTTTTTAATAACTATATATTTGTATTTATGTAAATAAAAACGTATAATTGCATAACACAGCAGCTAACAAACTACACAACAAATGAAGTTCCCTGGCCAATAAAAGACTTTTGGGCTTAGATATTAACATTACTTTTAAAGCAATGAATTTATGCCTTGTTACTTCAAAATTATTTCCTTTGGGATAATTCCGAAAATAATTTAATACAAAGTATATTTTGGTACACATGTATTAAAATTACTCTGTTTCAAACTACGTTGTCAATATTCAATTATGAATTTATAGGCCTAGTTCTCCAAAATACTTTCACATTCTTGAAAACTTTACTTGATTATTTTTCTAAATAACTGAACCAAAGTCTCTATTTTTAAGGAAACCGGTTGTGTTATTTCATGGTCGATATTATTGACGTTTAGATATGAAAAATATATATTATTAAATTAAACTATTAGAAACAACGTAGAAACATCTTGTTTACTCTGTGAGCTGCAAGATGCCCCTTTGGGAACTGAATTGACGATTGTCAATTCTTAAAACAAGGATTTGAGATGCATTTTATGAATAGAAGAAGCGGTTTACAGTTTTTGTCAATTTCGACTAATAAGTCACTTTTTAACTTTTTACGTCATTTTTATGTATTTTTTGCTGATTTCATCGATTTTAATGCCATTTTTAATGGTACTTGCTTCAAATAATATTTACGGGATGCAATAAATGTTCTTCACAGAATTACTCAGTAGCTTATTCCATTTGTTTGCTTAGAAATTGTTTTAACACCGTTGTATGTAATTCTTGTGACGTATATAAGTGAAATTGCCGCTTAGGCCGATTTTGGGATAACTAAAGACAGAGATTTCCTGGCAGGGACAGTCCAAACCAAACGTTTGCAGGAGAGTTCACTCGATCGAATGGAAGAAGCCTCTACTACATCAGTAACGTGTCCAACAGCTTGGGTTGTTCATCGAATTTGTTTTAATAAGATTTTTTACGTCATTTTTCTCTGGTTTTAGGGCATTTTTGAAGTATTTTACGAGCAGTTTTTGATCATTTTTGGCGATATTTTAGGTCATCCAAATCCGCCCTTACACATGAGAACTAAGAACTGCAATAACGAAGCCAAGTGCCCAACTGGGGGCCGCGCCGCGAAGACCGAAGCCCGGGTGACTCGAGCTCCAACCCGTCTCCTCAGTGCATCCACCTTGACGCTATTGACGTGAGTGTCGCTGGAATGTATGCAAGGGGGATTCATGCTTCCCTGCCGGACTTCTTCTTGTGGGTTTGGCAATGATTCCCGCACCCAATCCTGCCCACAGGTCGGCGAGTAGGTGCCCAACTAGTGGGCTTCTGGGTGAACTCGGAATTTAGCAGCGCCATCTCACTGCACCCTTCTTGGCGCTAACGACGTGGGTGCCGCGGAGAATCTCGGGTCTGGATGGACGTTCCCAACATCACCCAGAGCCTCAGGCCTTTTGGCCATTTGCCCCTCTCCCTCCCGCTGGGTGGAGTGTGAGTGCCCAGTCATAAGAGCCAGTCCCAACGGTCTTTCAGCGCCAATAATAAAATTTTCCTTTTAGCGTAATTCGCGCTACATGTACATATTTTTATTTCATTAGCCAAATAAGTTTACTTTTTGAATTTCTTTCAGCACAAATAATAAAATTTTCCTTTTAGTGTAATTCGCCCTACATGTATTTATTTTTATTTCATTACTCAAATAAGTTTACTTTTTGAATGTGTAGCTGCATTGCATTGTTAAGTGAAAATATATAAAAACTACATTAATGAAATATGACACGTTTAGGTGAAACTTCAGGTGCAGAAGTAGAGAGTTTAATTACTTAATGATAATTATGTAAATTGTATTTTACAATACAAATGAAACAGAATCTATTTTATCAATGTAACTTTCATGTTCTACACGAAATCATTTTAACAGGCAGTGATATCAGAAAGTTGTAATAACAATCATACAGTTGTATTCAAAAACAATTTTCTATTTTTTGCAACATTTGTTGATTACATACTTTTATTTGTTTATTAATGGATTTATTCACGAAATAGTCACAACTAACACTCAGGTTGGGTAACGGTCGATATTGCAAGAATAATTCATGCGGTTGTGGTATTAGTTAACCCGCCATTACTCACGCATATTTTTTTACTCACATATTTTTTTATTACTCACGTATTAGATATAATTGTTTATATTGTATATATTGTTTTATTATGTATCAAATTCGTGCATTAATATTCCGAGAAAATTGTTATTAAGTTTTATAAGTTGTGTAGATGTTATAATGCACGAAAATGACATGCAGGCTCATCATTTGTGTTTAAACCAAACACTTGAATCACAGTCTGGAAGTGAAATATATAGCAAATTTATTTGAGAAATAGAATGCAATAAACAGTTAATGCAATAAACAATATAATTTTTCCATACTGAAATATACAGAGACATTTATGAACTAAGATAAGCTTCTTCGGAACTACACTCGTTGCATCAAATAGTCTTTCTTGTGTATTCTTTGCAGTGGGGTTTGCAGCAAATATTACAACAGAGCTGGGTAAATCTCGTTGGCCTCATTGAAGCGAATCTTTTCTCTCTTGGTTTCTCCCCGATTTAACGTTTTACTCTAAAAAGGAAACGAAACAAAAATAACAGAAACTAGAGCGAAGGGATGGCGGACACTATTCTCGGTAAATCTATGTATCTTGCCTTTGATATAAAGTATGAAAAACGCGATCTAGATGAGACACTAAGCTTTTCTGATCATCACGCAAGCACTCGAGACACAAAACAAAGTAAATAACAGGGATGAGAGTGGATGCGATAAATCGTATTGACAAATAACGCGATTGCTCGCGCGTGAGAAAATATTTAACACGATGCGCCGCAATAATCAGAGCCTTCTCATGTTGTTTCCCTTCACAGAACTGATAAGAACGATGAACGGATGCAGAGTTGAATTGTGTGGGAAGGCATTGCTTGAGCGGTTATCTCTGTGTGTTGTATGATGTCAGTGCTATTGCAATAAATCCAGAAATGTTAGATATTTTCTAACAGCGCGAGAAACGGCGGGTTAAAATGATTTTGAAATAACCAAAAATGTTGAAAGTCACACATCTGTTACGACTATTTAAGGATAGTATAGTGATGTACGGAGAGAGAGGGGCCGACAGGAAATTAAAATGATCTTTTAGGCGTTAGTATATTTCCGTCATAATCTCCACATCACTTTGTTGTATGATTACATAACTTTCCCTGTACAATAGTCTATTATGTTGGTTAAGTATTGCAGAACATTGAACAATTTATATTTTCCACAAACTGTTTTGTAATTATACATATTTATTTGTGAATATCTCGTTAAAAGCGATGAAATAACAAAAACCGGTTTAAAGACGGAAATATTGAATTATCAGCTTTTAAACGGCACATTGATCTTTATAATTCATCCATTAATTATTTACATCTCCGATTTGCATTCCAAGTATTTAGAATGTAGACACTTGTTTAGAGATTCCCTTTCTTCCTCGTTTTTCGAGAACCGAGTTGACCGATTTCTATCATTCTTCCGCCTCCTAAACCAAACATTCATTTCACAGGGTCCTCCATGTTCTTGTCATCCGCACGCTGGCCACTTCGACCCGTTTACACTGCACCGCTCGTGCGTCCGTGTGCCATTGAATCCCCTTCCCCTGTGCGTTGGCTCTCCCGCGTATTTGCTCACTGCTCGTCAGAGGACCATCAGGCCGATGAGTAAAGAGCGAGGAGAGCAGAGAGCGAGGAGAATCAGTGGAGGGATTGTTGAGGGAATTGTTGAGGTCGGGTGCGACAGGGAGGGATGCGGGACGGAAGGAGTGGGTTGAAATTAAGGGTGAAGGTGGCGGTACAGTGCAATCTAGATGGTTAGATAGAGTAGGATTATAGTGGTGTTATCAAAATGTTCGAATACTCTTTGCATGAAACAATATAGTAATTTAAAAAGTTCACAGAATACTGAATTAATACAATCAAATAATAAGCTTTGATCCCTGTCATAATTTTTTTTAATGGTACACATTTCAATCTAGCCGACCTAGATGGCCAAGGTGGCAGGTCAGTCGATAGGGTAGCGGGTTCGATTTCCACCATGGGCATGGTTATTTATCACTTGTGGGTCTGCTGACCACAGAGAGAGGAGCCTGCAAGTGTGTCAATATCTAGTGTAAAGATTAATATGTGTCCTCGTGAGGGACCCGGCGTGAATAGCCAAAATCGGCATCCCTTGAAAGCAGGAAAAAACCTCCTGAATAAATACAAAATAGTCGTTTCAATCTCAAAATATGGGATTCATTTCAATATCTGAAAAATCATAGTTGTTAAAAAAGCAATTTTTAGCAATAGTTTTAAAAGTCAAATTTATATATTTAAAATTATAAAAATCCAAAATCTATGTTTAACTATAAATAAGTTGTTAACGGATTACCTGTAACTCTTTAAGGGTATGCCATTTATGTTGATGATTTTGTCATAGAATTTAAGAGTTATTTTCAGAAATCAACCTCTTTTACCAGTTTGATTCACGGTCTGAAATATCTACATTGTTACAATCCATTTCATGTCCAGAACATTGTACATGCTTACAGATGATGTTTTCAACGCCTTTGTTTTAAAAGAACCATGCATACTTTACATGACAAGTCAGCTGACTCAAACCCTAGCACCTCGCGACCAGAGGCACTGCAGTAATGTCGATTGATGCACTGAGCCATCTAAGCCGGCTGTAATCAAACGGCCGTAGCATTTATTGAGACATTGGGGAGCGTCTTCAGGACATCACCCGCACGTATATAAAATGTGGACCAGTTTGACAACAGGTTTCTTTGATACACGCGTTGGAGACGGGAATGCTTCGTGAAGAGTGGTTTGTGGTATCCAAAACACGTCAGCCAGTTTAGACTTATGGTCTGAAGTGCAATATGATATGGTGTCTCATACCGAGAGAACTCCTTACGAGCACTGTGACAAACGCACGGTACGTTCAGGTAGCACTGCAAGCGGTGATTCCACCGTTCGTGAATGCCCGTGCTTCAGTATTTCAATAAGAAAACGCTCGTCGTTGTACCATCTCCGTCGCTTACGAGCACACCTAGGAGCTGTTGGTTCTCTGCCATGGCCTGCAGCACCGCCAGATCTGTGCACGATCGAGGTTTAGGATTTCAGATATCTCCATCCGTGGGGCACCTCCCCAGACGGTACAACGGTTTAAGCTCCCGGCTGTTCTCTCCACATGTGTGGGCGTGTAGTACATGTAAGTGTAAGGGTTGAGGGTAGGACTGCTCATCCTAGGAAGGAAAGTCCGCGCGCGGTTCAAGGCCCGCTTGTTAAGTTCCATTCGCCTGGTAAGGATCGAAAAACGCGCAGGAAAGTACCGTACAGAGTATTCGACCGCTAAAATTCTCCTCCAGAGAGCAGCTGGATTTGACTTATCTAATATGCCATCACCAAAAACCCGCCACCTTCAGACATCGAACATGGCCTAATCCTAGGAACCTAGGATCCTAGAAATCCTATGGAACATCCTAGCACCTCCGGATGACAGGCGCGCAGTAGCAATGCTGTCGCCCTGAGCCATTTTGGCCGGCCGTCCTCGCAGGCACCCATGCAAGCGGCGACTGCGGGGCGTTCGGCAGTTGCGCCGGCTAATGGGGCCGCGGCGCTGTTTACTCCCATGTGGCGGCAAAGCGCAGTCGCCACCTGCCGCGCAGGCCAACGAAGGGCGGCCGGAGGGACGGCGCCGGGCGGGCGCTCAGCTGCTCAAACTGCACCACGAATCGCAACGACCGCCATTAGAGCAGAGGGTTTCGAGCCCTCGAAAGGTCAAACTCCGTCACAGACGAAATGTATTCAAAATGCGGAGTTTTCTAATAACTGGTTTTGCGACACACCAATCCTTCAAAGTCCTTCGGTCTATAAAATTAGTACGTATTAAATATATTAATTGTCACTTTTTTTGTAATATTCCTTTCAACTGATCCATTTCATTACGTTGCATATTTTTGTTTTAACATAACCTCCCTTTTCGTTTATTAATTTTTTAAGGATACTAAGGTATATACTATTGTTTGCAACATCGTTTCCTAGAAATAAATCTAAAAAAGTATAAATCGAACTAACGCTACTAGGGCGTTGAAAATCTCCCACAAGAAACACACGAAAGTATTAAGCTCTTCATGTTTAGTTTTCTATGTTTTAATTGACATAAAAATTTGGGCATGAGACGTAAATTGATTGATTTTTCGTGTTTCCAGGCGCGTCAAATGCTTTGGTCACTAGTACCGTAAGTGTAGAACATGTTTTTTTTTTCTCGTGAGATGGCGGTGATCTTCCCCCGGTGGATGGCGAGATCCCGCGCCGACCTACCGTCGGGTAGCAGGGTTTCCTCCTAACCAGGACTCTCCCACCAGCGGAGCAACGCCCTAACCGAGACAAGCTGTAAGCTCCGGACCGGTCTCCCGGAATATGTGGTAGTGTTTTGTATGTTAGTGTAAGTGTGTGTGTGTGTGTGTGTAAGGGGAATGGATAGGACAAGGAAGAGGAAGGACAGATCGTGCGCGGTCCGTGACCCATTTGGTAGGGTACTGCTCCGGTATTCGCCTGGTGTTGATCGGAGAAACCGCGGAAAACTACCGATCAGAGCAGCCGGCCGCTAGAATTCTCCTCCAGACAGCAACTGAATTCGACCTAGCTGAAAAGCTAGAGTCGAAAACCCTACTGCCGTCAGAAACCTACAACCTCCCAGTCAGAGGCGCTTCAATGACATTAGTTGATGCATAAAGCTACCGCTCCCGGTTTGAGGCATAAAATAAACAGAATTTTTTTTAAGGAGCAATATTATTTTTTGAAGAAATGTGTCAATAATATTGAAAAGGGTAAAGAAAAAAATATAAACAGATTCGTAGCAGTGAAAATAATAGATGTTGCTAATGGATTTGGATGACGGATAAGTGTTGTAGTACTTACCAATGAATGTTTCCCTAAGTTGAAAATACATGAATTCACTTTCAAATAACGCAGCACTGAAAAGAGAAAATAAGTGTTTTACTGTATTTCAGAATATATTTCTTCAAAGTATCATTTGTCACCAAAAATAGTTCCACTCAGTGGAGTAGAACATGATGAACGTTTATTTCACATCAAGCGGATACAGTTCATGCGGGTTTTCAAACGGCTCATGAAGAACACATCGTCCTCCTAAATTCGGCACTAACATACGCATTTGAGAAATTATTCTGCACGGATGAAGAGAAAAACAAAACCTCGATTTGATGATTTAATATATGCGTCCGCTCAAAATAGCGTTTTGGCACACTGTCCGGGGGCCGGCTGCCAGCGCCGGGGCGGCGTCCGCGCTCACCCACATCATCCGCGAAGCTCTCGCTGCCAGGTCTCCCTCGCTCCCGGCGCAGCCCACGCCCTTCGGCGAGGAAAAAGGGCAGCGCACAGCGCGCTAATTACACGGCTCCTCCCACGCCTTGCCAACGCGCGCGCGCGGGCGGGCGCCGGGGACGAGATCCGCCCACCGCCCACCGCCCACCGCCCACCGCCCTCCGCCCTCCGCCCTCCGCCCTCCGCCCTCCGCCCTCCGCCCTCCGCCCTCCGCCCTCCGCCCTCCGCCCTCCGCCTTCCGCCCTCCGCCCTCCGCCCTCCGCCCTCCGCCCTCCGCCCTCCGCCCTCCGCCCTCCGCCCTCCGCCCTCCGCCCTCCGCCCTCCGCCCTCCGCCCTCCGCCCTCCGCCCTCCGCCCTCCGCCCTCCGCCCTCCGCCCTCCGCCCTCCGCCCTCCGCCCTCCGCCCTCCGCCCTCCGCCCTCCGCCCTCCGCCCTCCGCCCTCCGCCCTCCGCCCTCCGCCCTCCGCCCTCCGCCCTCCGCCCTCCGCCCTCCGCCCTCCGCCCTCCGCCCTCCGCCCTCCGCCCTCCGCCCTCCGCCCTCCGCCCTCCGCCCTCCGCCCTCCGCCCTCCGCCCTCCGCCCTCCGCCCTCCGCCCTCCGCCCTCCGCTCTCCGCCCTCCGCCCTGCGCCCTCCCCGCGGAGTGAGAGCGGCTGCGACGGTGGGGATTTCGGGGACGACGTGGGCGACAGGCCTGGTGGGGACAAACCAAGGTTGGGGTGGGACGTGGGATGGGGGAGGAGGTGGAGGCGGGGATTTCGGCGACGTGAGCAACCAGGCTGGTGAGGGCAAGGGGAGGAGGAAGCTACGTGGGATTGGGGAGGAGGTGGCGGCGGGGACTTCAGCAACGACGTGGGCAACCGGGCTGGGGGGCAAGGGGAGGCGTGGGCGACGTGGGATTGGGGAGGAGCTAGCGGCGGGGCCTTGGGATTGGGGAGGAAGTGGCGGCGGGAAATTCGGGGACATCGTGGGCGAGCGACTTGGTAGAGGCAAGGGGAGGTGGAAGCTACGGGACTTCGGTGATGACGTGGCAACGGGGCTGGTGGGGACGTGGAAGCTCCGTGGGATTGGGGAGGAGGGGGGCGTCGTGGGCGATCGAATCGGTCGGGGCAAGGGGAGGCGTGGGCGACGTGGAAAGGGGGAGGAGGAGGCGGTGTGGACTGTAGCGACGACGTGGGCAACCGGGCTGGTGGGGGCAAGGGGAGGTGGAAGCTCCGTGGGATTGGGGCGGAGGGGGGCGTCGTGGGCGAGCGAACCGGCGGGGGCAAGGGGGGCGTGGGGGAACAGCGCCCACCCGCGCGCGCGGGCTGGCGGCATAACTGGATTTTATCTGCGTTTGTAGCGCTGATGAAGACAAAGCAGCGCGCCTCATCTGGCCGCATTGTATTCGCAGTAATCGCGTTCAGCGGCGCCGCTCTCGCGAGGAGGAGGCGCCCCAGCCCTCGGTTCGATCCGCAGCCGCCAGAGGGGCACTGACTTCGCACACAAAGCGACTTTCGGCTACGGAACATTTCACAGGTCGACAGAATTTCTACTTTGCCTGCAGTCCCCGGCGTTAGAAAACGTTGAAAAATGACGCAACATTGCAGTCATTTTGAAGAGTAATACACGATTTGGGAGTAAAATAGACACTCGACCTATTTAAAATGCAAAAAGGGAAGGGATTTTTTGTGTATCTACACCGAGTAAAATAGAAATTTTTATAATAGTTTATAAGTTGCTGTTTCGTTAAATTTATGGTTGTTTTGTTAGTTTTGGAAACTAAAAACTTGGACAAATTGGCGTGCCCTAACTTCACAAGCAAAGCTTTGAATGTGCGGGGGACTTTTTCTTTTCTTTTATAACCAAGGAACAGAAAAATATATTTTACGCCTTAAGCACAAGACAATGACAAGTGTAATAAAAACTTATTAAAATATATTTCCTGACATGTGTTTTCACGATTACCAGCTCTCTTCCTTTCGTTTTATAAGGAATAATGTTAAGCAAGATCATACTTGTTAATAATAATTTGCCTCTTTAATGAAAGAAACCTGGTGAGACAATATTTTGACTGAGCTCATTTAGAGTTAATTTGCCCTGTAAAGACAACGAATTAAAACTTCAGAGAATCCTAAATAGTTCTTGTTGCATTCGAGATGATATAATTTTTAAACACGACGTGGCTTAATAATATCATTGTATAGTAACTTGCAAAATAGTTCAATTGCAATAATATGTTAAACATACCAATAGTTGGAGTTCATTCAAGAGGATCAATTATTTCGCACTGTATCGTCAATTTTACATTACTACAGAATTTGTAAATAAATATGATCAGTATAAATTAATATGCGCTCATGTGTAGAAAACATATTTCTCCTCATAATATGCAAGAAAATTATTTCTATTGCATCACGATATTTTCAATAGCAGATTTTTCTGTATGCGGAGATATTTGGAACTCCACATCTCGAGTGGGAATACTGAAATCGCATATCACCTTTAAACGGATCTCTCCTTGAGATCACAAACAACAAGCAATTCTGAAATATCCAAAAATTATTTTAAAATAAAATTACGTACGTTATAATTTGTTAATAGTAATACTTGAAATATGTGACAGAGTACTGTTCTCCATAAATATATTTTCCAAAACGTTCCTCAAAGTACCGTCAGAGAATACTAGCTTTGCTTTGGCCACTCATGAATATTTACTTTCTTCCGATAAAACGTATATCTCACTGAGTTTTTGCATTAATAAATATATACTTCAGAAAGGCAATAAATGAAACGGAAAACCTACATGATGCGAGAATTATAAATGAACTGAAATGTGGATATGAAAATATTTTTGTAGAACGTAAGTAAAGAGAGAGGTTAGGAGAAAAATGAAAAGGAAGAGCAAAGAAAGATCGAGCGTGGTCCGTTGCCCAATTATTACGGTACGTATTGAGATATACAAATTTTCTCCATATTAATATCTTGCAAAGATCTTAGCGTCCAGCTTGCTGGGTCAATGGGACAGGATATATTATACTCCTTATTACCTTTATAATGGATTATAGGATCCGCAGACTATACAGCGCTGCTGGGAATCTGAAATAGAATGATTCTAATTCCTAGTTCATTACTGTTTGGATTGACTAAATGAAAGATCACTTTCTTTTCTAAAGAACAAAATTTAACAAAGTTTATTGTTACCTTTTTAGCAAACAATTTAGTGAATTTAATAAAATAATTTGATGTTATGCCTTTGATCAAGATATCTTTGAATTTACAGTTTTATACCGCGGTTAACTTATCTATTCTTCGTTGATATCCCTCGTAGACTTCTCAGTCGAAATATCTTGCGAGCTTGCCGTAGTCCAAAGTTCCAAGAAATCCTCTTCTGCTCCTATCCAAACTGGTCTCAAACTATCAAAATTTTCAGTCCCGATTACGTCCTATGACATAGTCCCGAAATCTATAACTCGATTACCACTCCCGACAAAGTCCCAATTTATGCATCAATATTACTTCCACATGCAATATCTGCAATATCATTTACTGTCCTTAAAATTTCATGATCTGATAACCCGACTCTGACTATCTGCACTACACTCGCTCCCTCTCACGAACCTACGATCAGTTCAGACACGCGATCCCGGTCAGAATCAATCTTCCTGCATAATTCACCCTCGAAGACATATCTTCTTTTTTTTATAACATTTGACCGTCCTTCTCTCACCCAGCCAATCCATACGTTCGTTACATTTTGGTGTAGCTGACCTTTCGATCGTCTAAACTTCTTCGCCCAATTCCAAATTTTCTACTTTCGGCATGCAGCCACCTCCTAATGCATTTACAAAAAACAAAAACTACATTGTTTATTCCCGGTCGTTGCTAAGCCTTTGCTCTCGTGATGTATTCTAATGCATGTTCCACCATATAGTCTACAAATAAATGTTTGTTTATTTTCATGTGACATATCGGTATGTCACAGTATTGCTCGGGCATTCACCTGGTATTAATTGGAGAAAGCGCGGAAAACTACCAATCAGATCAGGCGGCCGCTAGAATTCTCCACCAGACAGAGGTTAAATTCGAACTAGCTATTTAGCTACTGTCGAACATCCGCGACCGTCCGGATTCGAATCCTCCCCGTCAGCCACTGAACGGGTATCAACAATGCTGACTCTGAGCTAACTCAGCCGACCGTACTACGTAATGATAACAGGGAGCGGTAGCTCAGTGCATCAACTGATGTCACTGCAGCGCCTGTGACTGGCAGGTCCTGGGTTTGAGTCCTGACGGCGGCCGGATTTTCGACACTAGCTTTTTCAGCGAGGTCGAATTCAGTCGCTGAGAATTCTAGCGGCCGGCTGCTCTGATCGGTAGTTTTCCGTGGTTTCTCCGATCAACATCAGGCGAATGCCGGAGCAGTACCCTAACAAACGGGCCACGGACCGCGCGCGATCTGTCCTTCCTCTTCCTTGTCCTATCCTCTCCCCTTACACACACACTTACACTAACATGCACTTCACTACCACATATTCTGGGAGACCGGTCAGGGGCTTAGAGCTTGTCCCGCTGGTGAGGGAATCCTGGTTAGGGGGAAACCCCACTACCCGACGGTAGGTCGTCACCGGATCTCGCCATCCAGCGGAGGAAGATCACCGCCATCTCCCGAGGAAAAAGACATGTACTACACTAACGGGACGAATGATCAAAACAGTTGACGCGCCCGGAAGCACGAAAAAATCAATCAAAAACTACGGTATGAATTTCCTATGACAGGGTCACACCTGTTGAAAGGACTTGATTTCTCTACCGTTTGTACAACTACAACATCCGACACCGTTACTGCACTAACCCGAACGCCAGAGTCGAAACAAGCATCCCAACATTACGTGTTCCATCGTAACTTACGACTTGGCCCGCTGACTCAAGGCGTCGTCGAGAGCGTTAACCCACACGACGCAAGCTGCGGAGAGGTTGGCTGTGTCGTCGAATGTCAACACGCGCATAATGTTGTCGGCCATATTAGACGCAGGCGCTGCGGTCGGCGTTGTCCCGCGGCCGTCCTCGCGGTTGGGGATTGTGAAACGTGATGGCCGCCGGAGAACATCACTTTGATGAGGACGGCTGGACAGCCGCTCGTGACCGTGATCCACTTACAACAGGGGTTACCAAAGAATTTTGAGAAAGATTCTTTCAATATTTCTCGTTGAAAGCGGGACAAAGATGCGTCAGAAGAGATGAGCAATTTATTTCTTATGTTTTAACGTTTCTCTTCTGAGAACATCTGAATAGGATGTAATATGCTAAAATTGTAAATGGGTACAAAACACTACTGTTAATGATTCTAACGTGATCAACTTGTGACAGGGGTTGGCAAGAAAGGTTGGGAAATATTCTTTAAAATTTTCTGTTTGAAAGCGTGACACTGGTGGGTCATAAAAAATGAGCAATTCATTTCGAATGTTTTAACGAATCTCTTCTGAGAAAATCTTAACTGGGTGTGATATAATCTAATGATAAGGGAGGAGAGAACACTTTTGTAGTGATGGGAACTACGTGGTTTTCCATATTTTCCATATTATTCACGAGAATTTTTTGCCCATCTCTATACGACCAAACTTACTGACACTTTTCTCGGAGGTCTTCCAAAACATGTTTTCAGAAAGTTCTAAAGACTGGGGAGATGTTTCTTTGAAGTGTAATACTAGAAAATATTCAATTTCAAAATAACAAAATATCGTAAAAGGAACCACTGAATTGGGCACCTCCCAACATTAGAGCACCAGAGATCAGTACATTATTATGTACTGGAAGTTCCACATGCAATTTTTGAGAATTCCATGCGAGCTGATATACTTCCAACATATTGTAACGACATAAAACATCCATTCCTTTGTGTACGTCTTCATAATATTTACTGGTGGAAAGCATAGCCTATTAGTAGAAATAACTGAGCCAAAGAAGTTCACATGACAAAAAAACAATTTCAATTTTCGTTTTCTGGCTCACCGTCATTATTGTTCCAAATAGTGAAACTCAGAAAAAAATAGGATTGATTTCCTCTATTAGATATATTTTGCGTAAAACACAATCTAAATATTTCAACTCTCATCTCACTTTGTATACCCAACATCTTTGTAGAAACAAGTTGATTCTTAGTATGAGTGACAGATTCATCACTCATACAAATCTGTAGCGATATTCGATTTTTGCAGAAATCTCTTGGAGTGCTTTTTCTTTTAAGGAAAAGAAAAGGAAAGTGAAATTACCTTGTAAAAGTAATAAAAATTACCTCGTTTTCAGCTGCACTTTTAAGTAACATTTTGCGTTCCTGTTATGAATTATTACATCCCAGAAACAGAGTGTCAAGCACTGTCGAAAGACTGAACGAAAAACCAACATTCCGTCGATCACAGCTCAAGAATACACAGCAGAATCTTGTCAGTCGGAGCGGTAGACAAAGCATTCATTCGCGTGGCAGCGGAGACGTCGCAGGCAGCGCGACGTCACCAGATTTCCAAGATGTCGCCAAACTCGTGAACGGAACGACGTGGTGGGTTGTGGCAAAGACAGTTATTACTTGGTTGAATGTTTATGACAACGACAATTATTTTTTCTTTTGTATTTCGATTCTGTTTCAAAGGTAATTAGAAATGCGGATGGTGAAAGATCATTGTTTGTCTTCATCGTTTTAAAACGCTCTTACTAAGCAATTTCTACGAACTTGTAGTACAAAATCATAAAAGAACCTTTTGTGTTTCCAATAAAATTTAAATTCAATGGCCTTATAGAAGAGTTAATTTCTTGAAAATATAAATGTGAATAAAATATAAATTAAGGAAAAGGATTAAGAAGTGATTTTTATTTAATTAAAATAGATACCTTTTCCAATCAAAGGGAGAAGTTTATTTTGCAATTGAATAGTATTAAAAATTAATAACATATATTTGTTTTAGAACTTTTATCTCGCGGAACATTAATTGACACATAACTGTTTTCTGCAAAAAGTATACATTGTCGTCTGAGATTACATATTTGTTTTCTAGAATTAAAGGAAATCTATTATGAAATTAAGTTTATCAAATAATATTAACGCAAAAAGGAGTACCTACACCTTTATAGTTAGTGGATTCTCACTAACATTACGCTAAAATTAAAATGCCTTGAACATTCTGTATATTGTGGATCAATTCTGTAGCAATTGAACATTTTGTTTATATTAACGGAGTGCTAGTACCAGACGTTTGAAAATATGCTATGATACTCCATTTATTTCTTTGAGAAAAATATTGTAGATAATTGATGATTATCATATAGCAATGTGATTTAGATAGTGACCAATTATACAATTTTCTGTTATTTGAGTTGCGTATTGTACCATTGAACGTACGTAACTTTTTTAAATTTTATTTGAAAGGAATTGTAGCTATTAAGGAATGGTATTCTTAAAAGGAATATAAATACAAAAATATTGAGAAGCAACGAGCACGAGCATGTTTCAAAATAATATTAAAATGAGTCATTATTTTTATTCACTAAAAAAATAACCGTGAAACTACTAACAAAAATTAAAATAGAATAATCAATAACAGCTTTTGACTGAACCGTATACTCCTAGAACATGTATTGTTTTCAATTTTCAACATTGATAACAAGATGTCTTTGTGAGCGAGTGTTTTGTTGCGGTGAGTTCATTATCTTGTTCGTACTCATTGTTATGAATGTGCACGTCCCTTGAGAGCTTTCTTAGAGGAAACTTGATTTACTTCGGAATTTGCCCTCTGACATCCACATTAGTAGAGGCACAAAAATAGCTCGCAGTGGAATTTAGTTTCTACGCCCACCACCACCCACTCATTAATCTTCATAGGGTGGAAATGGCTCGGCAGAAACTTGTGTATTGTGTAAGCACTGAATTAATTGTCATCTCGTGATGCTAGTTATCTTGTACGAAAGTGGAAGAAGTGAATTTACTCATTAGTCGGAGATTGTGTGTGTGTGTGTGTGTGTGTGTGTGTGTGTGTGAACGTGTAATATTCTGTGAGTCTGTGTACGTATCTGAATGGTTTTTGCTTGTATGAGTATGTTTGTATCCTTATAAGTGTGTGTGTGTGGTTAAATCGAAACATGTATACTTGTGTAGAGGTTCCATGTAGAGATAATGAGTATTATTTTCAATTATAGTATATGTTGAAATTGATATATTGTACCGAAATGCAAAATATTACATTTTCTCGGTGGGATGACCTTTTTACCAATATTGTCTAGGGATTGTAGGCAAAATTTGGTTGCTTGTCAGCTTATGATAAACAAAGAGATCGTGCGTTGAGTATCAGGAAGTACCCGGAAAATTAGTTTGCCCATAACTTTTCCTTCGCTGTCCGAATTCCTCTGAAATTGTATAATAGATACGTTATTAGTAGTATATTAAGCAATTAGTTTGTAATGTTAAATTTTATATCATGAACAAGTGTTTCAAAAACGTGAGAACTCAGGAGCGAATTTTTGAATTTGTGTAAATGCAATGCAATAGTGCGAATGCAACATTATTAACGAGATGCATATATTATTGATGTGATGTCACGAGTATTTGACATTACGCAAAAACAGAAGTCGGCTGTTCGGTTTACCTCTACCTTCCCAGTATTATCTCGCCGCGATTGGCTGAATGTGTGATCACGCAATTATTTGTGCCATAAATGGCACTCTACAGTCTGTGACATAAGATGTCATTTTATGAACGTAACGAAGAAGGTCGTTTAAAATGCTGGAATACAAAAAAATATTGTGTAGAAAAAATATCTTTCTGAAGGAATGTTTCATTGAAACCTTCTTTAGATCTTTATGCTTGACGAATAAAAGGACACTAATTTTAACTGTAATATCCGATCATTGTTCAAATGGTCCCCTTTGTTAGTTGAATGTTGCAGGTGTTTGCTTCTCAAAACAAATACGAGTAGATACACCGTAATAAACGTATCACTATCTCAAATTGTCCGCTTTGAAGATATCAAACTAGCAATTGGCGTTCATTGAAACAAGCAATTTCCTAATTTTTGAATCCATTTAAATTTGATGAAGTCGAATTCTTCTGTAAATTGCAGAATCCATTTCGTAAATTACAGAGCTGCTTCCTCTTTTGGTAATTGGACGCTCTTTGAAGCACGTTCGTTCTCTCAGAGCTTTTTTATGAATGCGTAACAATTTGATTTCTACCCTGATAAAACTGGCGTTCTGAAAGCACGCTTCCACACACAACCAACAGCTGGAACAAAAGGCCTTGTGAGAAAGAAAGCGGTTGCTTGTTGAGGAGACGGTGTAAGTCGTAACATCCCCCGGCTTGTTACATTTCTTTGACTAACGAAATTCTACTGAACCCTAGTTTCCTACAGAAACTTTCTAGGAGTATTGCAAATACAAAATAATACATTAATATTATTAATTATATTATATTAATTACCATTAACAATAAATACTAATTAATATAAAATTTGCAGATAAATATGCGTGAAAGTACACATGTGTGATAGGCCAAGAACCCTGGGTTTAATTTAAATGCTAAAATCAGCATCAAGCGTTAGTAATAATGGTATTGTATGCAGGCTAGGAAATCAAAGAATATACGTTGTTAGGGCAACCAATAAACAAAGTGTAGTATTTCATGCTTGGTGTCATAGCGCTGTTCAGATGAGGGGACACGGTCCCAAACACATTACATGCAGAAGGTGTGGAGACGGCATTGAAAGCCGCGATCTTGTAAGAAGGCACAAATTATCATTCTCTCGAAATATATTGAAGAATACACTCGTAAGTAATAGGTGAGGAGCAAATAGTTTTTCGGCATATGCTGGCATATTATTTAAATGATATGGAGGTGGAAACTTATGGTTAGTCTGATAGCTTGGTATTGTGCAAAATATTTATATTGAATTATAATTGTAATTTTTATTAATGTAGTTGGAGATTTACATTGAAATAGACTGCGTGTTTCGAGGGGATGTATATTGCGATAGTTCCACAGATGGGAGGAATTTTTAATAAGAAGCTGAAGATAGTCGCGCGTATGTGTTTCATTCGAAGCCCAGGTAAGGAAAGTCGCGACCGCGTATTGATGTTATGGACATTATTAAATCCTATTAAATACCAAATCGTTGACGACATTCCGGAACATTTTAATTTATTTTAATGATAGGCGAGAACGCGATAATAGGGATATCAAGGACATTCCACATACAACATTCTGCTGATTCAACCGAGAAATCATCTGAGAAGGCATTGCAGTAAGCTTACGAACTACATTCAAAACCGTACGGAATTTTAATATTTGTACAGAGGAAAAATAATCATTTATGAGCTCAATAGAAGTTGCAAAAATATACGAAGAAATGTTAATTATTTATTGTTTTGAGAAAAGGCTGATAATTTATATTCATTGTCATCAAGTCAATTATTGGTTTTAATCAAAATAACTTCCAGGAATCGTCATTCTGTGTAGAATTATACGTCCACATGCATCAGGTAAAGAATGAAATGAATGTCGAAACCCATGATTAAAACTGAAGTGAAATTAATAAATTAACGTTTAATATTGAGATAATTTATGAGCATATCAGGGCAACGGAAGAAATAACAATATTATAATAGCAGAGGAAGTAATGCCCTTCATAATACTTCTATAATTATTTGCAGACAATATCAAGAGCTAGGAATATTAGAAATGTTGCAATAAAAGACAAGAGCATGTCTCACATGATACAAGAGAGCATAATATGAGAAAAGTTGAAATTTTTAATTCCAATTGGTATTATAAGTTCACGATCTCATATTTTAATACACGTATTTCAGATTCGACACCTGAAAGGATAATGCACATGTTCAAGATTCAGAAAGTAGTATTTCACTGGAAAAATGCTTACTTGCGTGCGCTCGTAATTACAGATTAATTTACAAGGAGGCGGACGCAGGAAATTGATAGCAAATGATGGGAGTACAAGTTGCCGTACGTGTCACGCATAACAGACCCAAATAAACTGTATCTATCACTGTAACTCATCTTCCAAATAATATGACGAGTGCGTTGCAATTGTGACGAAATATTCACCCCCGAAAGTTAGAAATGAATGAGAGTAAACAAGTTTACCTAGGATCTTTACTCCTTTGAAACATTGTAAGAGAAACACTGAACACACGCACCAAAAGAAACGCTGATCTAGATAAACGTTTACGTTCACATTTTCAATGCGATTAAAGACAATGGCAACGAGACAAAAATCATGTAGCGTACTGTGCAAATACTGCAGTGCCTGAATTGTTGGGCAGCTTATAAAATTAGATTGTACGCATTGCTTTTTTCGTTAATGACTGTGATTTTACAATGTTCTCGAAACATAACTTTCCTTTTGTTTTATCTAATTAAGTTCATTAGAGAAGTAGCATAAAAGTATTAATTGAAATGTTTCTACTGGCATGAGACTTCAATCTCTCCTGTACACAGCTTGAAAATTGAAACATTCCTTCACTTGAACAATAATTTTATTGTATTACTAGTGTTCTTCATCAGCAAAACTATCTCTTAAAAACCATATTGTTTAAAAAAAAAGCAGAATTCACACTATTTAGTCAACAGCAACAAATATAATACTCTCACATAACAATACAATAAATTAAATATTTTTAATATTAGATAGCTAGATAGATATTTATTATTCTGCAGGTAGGTATATACAACTTGGTGGCAGAACACTACAATGTACATATTACAAATATTAACTTTAAATTACTTAACAATGCAACTTTAAATTATTTAAAGACATAATAATAAAAATAATAATAATAACAAATATAATAATAATATTATAACAATAATAGCATTGACTACATTTTACGGATGACCTGCATAGTTATTTTAAACTAATATATACAAGACTACAGACTGCATATTCATAGATATGTATTATTTTCTGTCGAAACGTTTCTTCAACGCTTCCTTCTGTGTATGTTTGATGTAATCGCACGGGTTCAGCTAGTTAAATTGAATTGTCGCTCGAAAAATTATAAACGTGCAAAATTACAAACTTCGCCTCACATAACCATCATCGTGCTGCTTCTCTGCGCGACTACGATCAGCACTCGATCTATTCGGCATTCCAAGCGTTTCTGCCATCCTCAAAACTAATTCTGACTCCACCTTTCCAGCAACACTTTACACGTTGTTTTTGTGAGTTCGCCTGCTGATTATCTCTATGTTCTAAGAATGTGAGTTTACTTAACTTAAATAAACATTCGACAAATGCGCGCAAGACGAACCGAATATCGTTTCTTGTTCGACATTACGCGTAAATCCATCTGGTTTGTTGACTAGAGTTTTTCTTGTCTATTTTGACATGGGTAATCTAAGTTTGTTTATAAAATTCAGTTCGTTATTATATTAGTTGTGTTTACATTTTCTCTAAATAAAAAGTTTTGCTACTTTACAAATAGTATTTTATATTTTAAAACTTTGGGAATTTCTTAATACGGCGGGAATTAATTCAACAGTTCATTTTTATAAATTTTGGTCACTTGTAATACTATCATGAAGTTCGGACCACTTCAGTATGTTACGACTACGTACAAAGATGTTATAATAATGTAGTAATTAAATTTGAGTATTTGTAAAATAAATTATAATTTTAGTTCTTTACTGTGATTGTATATCATTCTGTACAATATTCAGTTATAGTCTCTTTCTCACAATTAGATGTCATTTTCTTTTCCACTGTATCGTTAGTATTTACAAAACTTTCTTAAGCTCTACTATTCAGTTCATCGTAAATTGCGACAATACTTTGTGCAGTGCACTTTCTGTCATTTTCGCCGCTATCTGAATCTCTTCAATTTACCGCAACCTTATTTTATTGACCCGTTCCTTCTAAACGGTGCCCCACTGAGCTGGAGTTGATTCCCTTACACATTGCACGTCCCCCGCCGACCCACTGCCCCTGCGCCTTATCTGCGACCGCCGCTCCGCCCCGGGCCGAGTCGCCGCCGTCGCAGCCTCGCTTCGCACCTCTCCAATATTTACCTTCGCCCGCCCACACTTAATTCCATTGTTCGGCGCTTCAGTTAAACCTAATCCGCCCCGCCCTGAAGCCGCCTCCGCCGCCGCGACCTTCGCTTCACCGACCCTTGCGCGGACACGCCCCGCCAGCGAGACTTCCCCCGCTTTGCTCTCCCCCCCCTCGCGAGACGGCACCCGAGCCCCCTCCCCGCTCCCACCCTGCGATAGCGATATTTCCTCCTCCACATTCTCTCCACTTCCATCACACTCTCCGCTCTGTCTCTCTCGCGCGCACTCTCACTCTTTGTCTCTCTCACTCTCTCTTACTCTCTATCTCGCTCTCTATCTCCCTCTTTCTCTCTTTCTCTCTCTCGCTCTCTATCTCCCTCTTGCTCTCTGTCGCTCTCTTTCTCTCTCTCTCATTCCAGTGCGCTACTTCCTCCTTCTTCCTCTCCGCTCCTTCCTCACACAGCTCTTTCCCTTACCCCACTTTGGTAATGGTGGTAGTGGTGGAAGTGATGATGGTGATAGTATTGACGATCGTCATGAGTCTGTACATGAATGGGTGACAGAGAGACAGGTTAGGGGGGAATGGGCCCAGGTCGTCCCCGCCGCACGCCGCATCTGAATAAGTTACCTTATCCTCTCCGACTTTAACACTACAGCTTCACCTCCCCCACATCCTCTCCGCCCCGATTCATCCTCTCTCATCCCGCCCCGCTACTTCCTTCTCTCTTTCCGCTTCTTCGTCACACCATCCTTTCCCTTCTTCTGTTCTGTCTCTATTTCCCCTCCCTCCCTCAGTCACTACAACCTACCTCGTGCCCCCTTCCCCTTCTCCCTACCACACCCTCTCCTTACCTTTATTTCTACCCGACCCTCTTCTCTTCTACCTTCTCTCCCTCTTCATGCTCCCGTCCTCACTACCTTCGCCACGGCGTCTCATCGTTTGCTGACATCTTTCCTGGTGGGTCTTCGCCGCTGCCGCCGCCCCCGCCGCCCCCGCCCCCGCCCCCGCCTCATCCACGCCTCTTGCCCTCAGACTGTGCCTTCCGGCGCTCGCTCCCGAATTCGGCACCACTCCCCACCCCCCAACCACTCTGTTTTACCCATTCATGCACAGTCTCATGGCGATTGCCAATGCTATCACCATCACCACTTCCACCACTACCACCATTACCACCACTACCACTACAACTACTAGAACCTCTATATATATTACAACCTCCACAACAGAATCCTCACCCACTATGACAACTCCAACCACTACAACTCCAACCTATTCAACAACCCCAACCACTACAACAACCCCGACCATTCCTTCATCACCGTCACTACAATCACTACCGTAACCACTCCTCACCCTTATAATCCACCAACTCGCCCTTGCCCAGGTCGTCCCCGCCGCACGCCGCGTCTGAATATTTCAAAAGCAAGCGGGGAAGGGGCCGATGCTCAGCGGGAATTACGAGAGGCAAGCGCGGCGCGCCCTGGAGCGCTGGGGCAGCCTCGGCGCCGCCCTCAACCTCCCGTCCGAGCCACCCCCGGGATTCCTTCAAGGATTAGGCCGCTCGTCCCTCAACCGCAAAAAACGTCGGCGCTAATGAGGAAGTTGTGGGATTTTTTGACAAATATTTAACTTGTCGTCGGGAAGAAAGAATGAAATGCATGACAAAGTCGGATTAAATGCGTCGTAAATTGTAAATACTGGAATTCCTTTCCAAGGGGAAAGGAAAATTTAATATACACCACCAGAGGTCCGTCATCTAATAAGAATCTCTCTTTCTCTCTCTTCTCTCATCACGTGTTGTGGTATGATCCGTTCTCAAGTAAGTCGGCCTGCGATCAGTTGCATAATTTACCACAACTATTGTTGCTCTTTATCAGGAGTTACAGAAGCTCGTCACCGAACCTGGCTGAATGAGTTGAATGAAATGCGCCTTCTTGGTGCCGGCGTGGATTTGGATGGTGATAAGAATTGGGTGTGGCAGATGGCTTCATTTCTCAAGAAAGTGTGAGTAACCTTTAGAAGAGTGTTATGAGATTTTGGTCATATTATGAGAATTTGAGATCTGTCGGGTAGGCGATGTCATAGACGTAGTAGTGTTTGGTAACAGTAGTTCGAAATGTTAGAAATGCGTGTGACTCAATGATTCATTGAGTGATTAGCGTTTCCGAGCACGTCAGCTGATAATGTCTTTAGTTCCGTAAGTAGTGCATGTTCTTATCGCCTTGTCTTGCTACTTCCTCTCCTCTCGCTTCTTCCATTTGCCTTGAAACTTACTGTAATCCGGCTTCCGTGCCAACATGTCTCTTACTACTAACTACAGTACAACCATGACTGATACCGGGCAATTGGTGTACGAAACGGGGAAACAGAGCCTATCATTAGTGTGCCTACAAATGCTATAGGGCCTATATGTGCTGCGTCTATGACCATTGCTTTAGCCCACTTTGTTGTTCTCATTTACACTCAAACAATACTTGGAATTATCAGTTGCACCCTAAATCCGAAAGCATCATAGATTTGTGAATAATAGTTCCGGAGAGTAGTGTTTTTGTTTTTACTACCTCGAAATGTCAGAAGAATTAACATCACAATTAAAGAGGTAGTGAGTTTGCATTTAAAATGAGTGGTATTTGAAATTATTTTTAAAGTGTCATCGACGATATAACATTACCGAATAAAAATCAATAAAAACCTGGGTGGAGCAGACTTTTTCGTGCATACCAAAGCAATTGTTCATATGAATAAGCCTATTGTGCATTTTTCATTTACACATTTTAGCTTGTGCTTTTCTAAGTACGAACCAAAATACTTACTCTTCGAATAAAAATTATTCACAGCAATACTCCGTGAAATTTATTTTACTTTATTTACGAACATTCAATTGGAGGACAACGGTAAGTGTTGTCATACATTATACGAAATTTATACTGTCGAATAGTTCAGAGCAGTTAACGTGATTGTTTGCATGGTCCTTTTGTAAGGAATAAGTACTTGTTTCTGTTTTTTCTGTTGAATTCAAAACATTTCCTCGCTTAAGGGTGAAACTACCTAACCCTTCCTTCTAAACTGCTTGTGATGTTGTTCTTAATGAAATAAAAACAGAATTATTTGTTTTGCCTTACCAAGAGAGATATTTTGTTTTATATTCGGTCGAGGATCTCGAAAATTTAAAGGGTCGTGTTGCTTCCTTGAAACCTCTCTGTAGGCAAAGCAGAGGAAGAGAAACGACAATTATTCAGCCAGAGGGAGGTGTCGATGGACGAGCCTTTTGCAAGTCCCATCTTTTATTGCGCCGGCGTTAGCACCGAAACTGGTGATCCTGATACGCGCTTTGGGAAAGACAGAGGGAGTGGGGAGAAAGCCCGAGGACATTGATTGGTTCCCAGTCTCTGGGTGGAGATCTGACGCAGATAAATTTAACAGCAATTAATCAGGATAACGAGCAGGCGGTTCCGCCCAGCAGTTTTGTCTGCACTAGCCCGAACGCACTGAAGCGTTCTCAGAAACGAGCGCATTGCACTCGATTTTTATTACAGTTTTTTTCTCCGGAATTTTTAGAAAAAGCAGTGGATAATTTACGAAACACTCTCGAGCGGGACAGAGTTTTCTGATGATGTTTTTACGTTTTTTGAAATGTTTATTAAACTCGTAAATTTTATTTGCGATAAGGCGAGCCCAATTATTTATCTTGAGACTGTCAGAATAGTTAATCTTCATAACTGGCCATTCAATATTGGAAAACATTCGTGTTTCAAGAACAGTTAAACGGCGTCATTATATCGTTTTCAACGTCCTTCTTTACCATATACCATTTCTTTTCGGTGGTACTCAGACCCCGGGAAAAAGTAAATTCCCCGGGTGACCCCGGGGAAAGAATAAATTTTGACACTTCGTAAACGTGCATTTCGTGATAGTGCACTTTTCTTAATAAAACCTCCACCCTCTGCGAATATTATCAACTAAAATACAAAATGTTTTTTCAAAAAGAAAAATCTGCGATAGATCTTGCTTAACTAGAGGTTGAGCAATTTCGGTCTTATAATTTTTGGGATTGTTTTTGTAAAACCCATTTATTTACGTCAACCTCAAATGTCCTGTCAAGAGGAGTTCCAACTATTTTTTTTTTACTTTTCTTGCATAACAAACGGCGAATTTGTGATTATCAATGCACTGGTGATTGAAGTTTTTTACTGTTTTGCAGATAAATATAATTTAAAAAAACAGTTGAATTTTACGACAGTGAGACTGCTTACAATTAAAAAATATACAAAAAACTTATAATAATTTGCTCACGAATACACGTTTTTAATTCTGGAAAAAAACATTTCTCTAGTAAAAATGTTTATTTAGTTAGGTATAATTATTGATTAAAGTAATTTGATGTAAACGAAATTGCTTGCACTGAATGTACAATTGCCATTTTCAACCTCACGTATTTTAGCGTTGTGTTATTGAGACTTTTCAAAGGTTAACTACGATCCAGTAGAGAGCCATCAATAAACGATGAATTTTTAAAATTTCATTTGCACCAACACTTCGAAAAGTCGTATTGTAAATCTCGTTACTTCGTAAACATGTACGACATAACCCCTACGCATTTCTACAGAAGACAGTAACTTCAACTTTAAAGTCTGCCTCCCCGCGGCCGTTTCGGAATCCAATGTCCACTTTCTCCCCCAGAAAGAGCGCCGCGCAACGTTTGTCACTTTCTCTTATTCACGGCCCGTCCGAAAAACAACACCCCCGAGTGTGAATTTCGCTACAACTGCCAGCGCTGCAGCGTGGAGTGCTACAGTTGTACGTGCGGGCGTTGAAAGGGCGGAATCAAATCGGCGCGCAGAAGTTGAGCGCGTGAGAACAAAGGAAGAGCGCCGATGAGCTTCGTTGCCTTCATTTCCCTCCCTCTTCCCTCCCTCTTCCCTCCCTCTTCCCTCCCTCTTCCCTCCCTCTTCCCTCCCTCTTCCCTCCCTCTTCCCTCCCTCTTCCCTCCCTCAGTCGCTCGTCTGAACGAACCTGAACGCACGCACTGACAGCATTTTAAATAAAATATTGTTAAATAGGTGGACAATTCGTTATTTTAAAACAATCCTTTAAAAATGTCATTTTTAAAACTATATTAATTAAATTCGATTTTTAAAATCACATATTTATTATTAAGATACTTTCGTATGTATAATGTATTCAGTTAAGCAATTGAATGAATCCATAAAATTTCTGATTTGAACTGTCCCAAAGATATCAACGTAATTGTTGTTTTTGTCGTGAAGTCGTAGGCTTCAAGATCTTCTTGTTTTTGTCGTGTTTACACCACCCATTCCGCTATCAAGGAATCCATTACATTCTCCTCCATTGGAACCATAATCATTGCTAGGACGATTTCAGATGTGTTTTAGCGATTAGAGTAAATCTTGAAACCTTATTTACAAGTAAGACATTACATTAAACAATTACCGAGTCACAACCGAACAGCAAACACAATCTTCAACCCCCGTTAACATAATTTTCGCTAACACCATCCTGGTCAGCCCTTGAGTGACTGCTTTGTACCGAGAGAAAGTGTAATAAACTATGTTGGCGCATGTAGCGCGTGCTGTATATGCATAATGTGTTAGAGCAAATGTTACAACCTTGTAAAACATGCAGAGGGGTCGAAGATTATTACTTTCCATCAATAAACTTGTAGTTGAAAATTTCATACAATGAAATTAGGCATGTGACAGCCTCTGGTTAGAAAGCAACTGATGATGTACAGATATTTGGAAGGTAACGTTCTGGTGAAGTAAAAAATAATTCGTGTAACAAAAACCGTCGCATTATAGGCAGGGTAGCAATTAGGAGAAAATGTCACATCCCCAACCCTCTTCACGCCCTAGAAGTTTGTAACATTGAATATGAGAAATCTATAGAGTTTGTGTAGCAGCTTGAAACAATGCAGTCAAGAAAGCTATGCGAGAGGACTCGAAACTAGGAGGCGAGTTTTCACCCTCGTCTCTGCGGCGCTATCTAGCTGGGCACCGAAGTACTAGGGGGCAGACGTAGCATCTAATTACTGTTCAGTTAGAATTAGTGAACCGTACCAATAGAGCTGTGTCAGAGCTGTGTCAAATGCTAACCCCAGTATTATTTTTTTGGATATTGAGCCTTGTTTGGGACACATCCAAGTGATCGGAGCCTAAAGCTATTAATTGGTTTTACACTTGGGCTAACAGTTGAGGTAAATAAAGTTATTTTCTCGGATTCGTATTTTTGCAGAATGTTTAGTAACTAAACTGTTAAATTAGTAAGTATTTGCTACTTTTTTATTTGGTTCATTTCAGAAATTAGGAAACCACAGTATAGAAAGTACGACATTGGAAGCTACTGTACCATTGTTCTGACAGTTTTTTTCAACAATAATACGCAACCATTAACCTTCCATGAAGCTTTCAATTGAAGTAATAATACCATAAAGAGAAATTGCCCTAGTCATATATATTTATATAAAATTACTGATCTAACTGTGGAGCCCCGCCATCAAACGTTTTTCTTTCTTAAATTGTACATAAAAATTCTCAACTGCTGCATCCTCCATCCCTGCGACCATAATGTTATCTAGGAATATTCCGGGATTTGCCACATGTAAGTGATGTGACCAAGCAAAACAATCTTCAAAATCTTAACCACATCAATCCAAAGCAGTCACTTCGATGGATATCTTATGGAGCACTGAATACACGATCACGAACCCAAACTTTATCATCTACATCATAATATCCATCAGAATCTTTCTCACATTACCTTGAGAAACCAAAAATTTGAAATTAGTACCGGCATTAAGGTATTTCCCTCATTTGAATTTTACTTAGTTATTAAATTTCCCACTAAGTAATTGTAGTACCACATTAACCATCAGAACAATCACTACCGTCTACCAACCAGAACCAACAGAACAATCACTACCTTCAACATTAAAACAACAAGCTCTTCGATTGAATGATTGATTGATTTTTCGTGTTTCCGGGCGCGTCAACTGCTATGGTCATTAGTCCCGTTAGTGTAGTGCATGTTTTTTTCTCGGGAGATGGCGGTGATCTTCCCCCGCCGGATGGCGAGATCCGGCGCCGACCTACCGTCAGCTAGTGGGGGTTCCCCCTAACCAGGACTCTCCCACCAGTGGGGCACCGCCTCAGCCGGGACAAGCTCTAAGCTCCCGACCGGTCTCCCGGAATATGTGGTAGTGTAGTGCATGTTAGTGTGTGAGTGTGTGTGTAAGGGGAGAGGATAGGACAAGGAAGAGGAAGGACAGATCAAGCGCGGTCCGTGGCCGGTTTGATAGGGTACTGTTCCGGCATTCGCCTCGTATTGATCGGAGAAACCACGGAAAACTACCGATCAGAGCAGCCGGCCGCTAGAATTCTCCTCCAGACAACGACTGAATTCGACCTAGCTGAAAAGCTAGTGTGGAAAATCCTGCCGCCGTGGGGAGTGGGAACCTAGGACCTCCCGGTCAGAGGCGCTGCAGTGACATCAGTTGATGCACTGAGCTACCGCTCCCGGTCAAGCTCTTCGAAGATCATCCCTTCCCACGATTTAACCGATTGAGTAATTCCTGAAAAACATTACCAGAATCGGTTCCTAGACAAAACACGCGAATACTGCTATTGAGTTGAGTTTTATTGAGATTTCTAACAATACTAAACTTGCCACTAGTAACACCACCGTCACATGCTCTCTTTCTGCGATTACAATATTGAACATTTGAATCTCGAACCATTTCGATATTGCCTTATGCAACCATTCTACGTTCTTCTAAAAAAACAATCAGTATTGCAGCAAAAATTATGCCGATCTTCCTGTTTACTCGTCCACTCCTGCGACCACAATCTTCTCTTCGATTATTCGGAGAGTGCCCGTAAAGCGACTGAGGAAAAACGCAATCAGACTGGGCACTAAGCCTACATGCAATAATCCGACATTCTAATTGTCTTTTCACGACACTCCACACCACCACCAACCCAACCATCACAACCACCACCATTATGATCAATATCTATAGAAGCATTCTAGTATATGGATTTAGAGATAAGGTAATCCTGCTGAGGAAAACACGATAACTCTTTAGCTTTGTTGTAATCTTTCTGGATTTACTCAATCGGAATACCTCCTACCAACAAACTCACCCCTAACACAACTCCCACAATATCTACCACTGTGACCAAAATCTCAGCAGTGAACATTCCGAAGAAAGCAGATTGGTAAATCTTGAATAATACACTATCAGGATTGGCTCTGTCACTCTCTTAATGAAAAATTTTCTGCTTAAATACAAATAGAGTACCAAGCTCGTCGTCTCTTATGTCATAGCCTCCACCTGTGTGACCATCTCATCTAGCATCATTCCAGGATATGTCTAAAGCGCTTGAGTAATCCCAGAGAGGAAACAACACGTAGGATAGATTCGAAACACCTATTCATATTGAGATTTTTCTGGGCTAACGCAATTGCAACACTAAGCACATGACATCACAATCTCTAACACTGTAACCACAATTACAGCTAGAATAATCCTGTCAATTCGTTTGAGTAAAGCATGAACAAGCACACTCAGAATTGACTGAAGGGTCAGGATTTTACTCTGAGTTATTAAAAAAGTCTTTACTGAGATTTTTCAGTGTTACGCCTACATAAACCTAAGCACATCACCACTACTTCATCAAAACGTGATTACAAAATGCGATCTATCATGCAGTAATTCGCGTGTAGAGCTGTTCAGTTTCACCAAAGATTAAAAGCAAGCTACTTTTCAGAGATTAAAAACCAAATCTGTTGCAAGAATCAAATTGCTTATTAACAAGGTTATGATGTATCAGAATCCTATTCATAGATCACCTTTGAAATACAAATAAAAAGATGGTGTGTGAATTCTCGTATTCCCAAGAAAACGGTTGTATTATTGTATGATTGTTCTTATAAGAAAGTTGCGTTCCGGAAAACCGTGAACAACACACGGCCGATATCACGTGTAATGGTTTTCATCGGTTATGAATCTCGTCACTCGCCTTGGCTTATTAACTTCGACCACGGCAGCTATTTGCCCCATATCCGTTTCATAATGTTAATAACAATAAAGGGCCATAAGAATGGATAAACGATAAGACCTCAATTGTTTTACCCTTCTACTGTAAGTACTGCAGATTGAACCTCCTTAAGATTTAAAGGATGTTAATAATCCCTTCTTTCAGGCTATTCCGGCTACTTCCCATTTCCATGGCCCTCTGTACAGTTCATGTAATGGGTATTTTTAGACGGTCTTTTTACAAATCCATAAAATGTTGAAAAATTAAACATACAGAATCCAAAGAAACATTTAAATTAAATAAAACCTATTGAATATAAAAAATGAACATGAAAATATTTTAAATTACGTAAATTTGTGAAATATATAATAATAGTATTAATAATAATGATAATAACAACAATAATTTATTACTGCAAATGAGCATACTCTCAGAAAAAGTACAAAAATAAAAATTGAAAGAAACATTACATACAAATATTAATAAAGATAAGTAATAAAAATAATCAAAATTAAAACATAAGTAGACAAATATAAAAAATAGATATAAAAATATAATACACTGCATTTGTAAAGTTATAAACAATTTCATATAAGGAAAAACGGAGGCCTCTATTAAGTAGGAGTCTTGGGCTCGCGTTTACCCTCACGCCTGCCTCCATCCTGCAACCATGTCCACCGCCACGAGCCCACAGGTGTCAGCGGGGGTGTTCGGCGGAAAGGGCCCCGGGCGAGAGAGCTGCGTGCCGGACCCGGGCGGCCGGTCTCCCCAGCCCGGCCCGGCCCAGCCCGGCGCGGCCCGGCGCGGTCTGGCGTGGCCCGGGGGCCAACGGGCCCGCGCCGCCCCCGCCGAGCCGAGCCGAGCCGCGTCGCGGGCGGTGACGCCCAATCGATAAGGCGACGCCCGCTCGCGCCCGCCCCTACCCACGCCCGCCCAGCCGCCCCTCCGCGGTCGCCTGCTTCACTGTCGCTTTCTTCCTGCTTCCTGGAAACGCCGCGCTGCGCTCGGAGGCTGTTGGAATGCGCGCGTCAGGTGGCTTTGGCGGACGACACTCGGAGGGTACTTTTTGTTTCTTTTCAATTTCCACTTCAGAGTACCCCTACGGAGGCGGGTATTTGTTTTTATAAGTAGGGTACATTAAGCTACTGCCTAACGTCTTTAGCAGCTAGCGGAGGGGGGCGGGCTTTAAGCAGTGACTAACTCAAACTTCACTTAATTTTTTATTCATCTAATTGTAATGTTTGTGTATAAGCACATTGACACACCTCATTCGAATATTTTTTTAATACTAAGTCATGTTCTTTCTTTTGGTTCTTTCTTCTAGGTTATTTTTTCTTTTCTTTTTCATTCACGCATAATACATAATTATTACATTATTTACATTTATTTGTAGGGGTATACCTCTGAAGGTGTACCTCTGAACATTTAATTGTTGTGGTTGTGTTTTGTGATTTCTATCCGTTATAGTTTGTACATTTTAGAAATTCATGTTAGAAGGTTCTACCGCTCTTCCATCAGGTTGTTAAGGAGTCATTTGATCCTTGCAAATTTTTTGTTTTTAGGTTCTGGGGAGATGCCTTTTTTGTTTAATTTTTATATTTTGTGTTTAGGCTTTCCCTTTCTCTCTCTCCCTCCTATTCAACACAATGCTCCATGCACTCAAGCCATGCTCTCGCAAGCTCATCATGCCCCGTCCCCTCCCTTCCCTTTCCCAACTCCCGAACTGTCCTGTCTGATTCTTCGCCATCACTTCCAATCTGCCTCCATCCTCACCCTGTCCCCGCCATCCCTCCCCCGCTTCGCCGCGCGGCACCACCCCCACGCGGGACTGGCCCGGCGGCTGGAAGGGAGAGTTAAATTGGCGTAAAATGCGACCGCTGCCCGGGCGAGTGCGAGGCGGGGGACGTGCGGACTGGGGGCAGGGGCGGGGCGGGAACGAGACGGGACGGGGCGGGGGGGGGCTGGGGCTGGGGGGGGCGGAGGCGGAGAGGGGCCGGGGAAGGGGGTTGGTGGGGGGGCGGTGGTGGTGGCGGGGCGGCCGTGGAGGGGGTGGCGGACGGGGGGGGCGGAGAGGGATGGGTGGGGCGGGGAGGGGCGGGGCGGAGAGGGGAGGGGCGGGGTGGGGGCGGAGCGGGGGAGGGGCGGGGGAGGGGCGGGGGCGGAGCGGGACGGGCCAGAGCAGTGGAGGAAGGGAAGGGAAGGGGGAACAATAGTGGGAGGGTCATGATCGTTCTTTGAACGAGAGCTGTCGCAGGCAGAACGGAATATTTGAGAACCGCCCGGCGAATGGACCCTGCGACGTAGGTGGATTGGAAGAAGATAATGAGCGCTGCTCGTCATTCACCGTAAAGAGAGAGAAAAGTAACGTGATCGAGGTATAATAGCTACAGCAGGACCCATGAAACTAGAACCTGGGTGCACATTAGCGCTCCAATTTAATAATATCCTGTGTGCTATGAACAAAATACGCTGGTAGTTTGGTTCGTTGCGTTTTTCTTATGATAATTCACGATATTCCGCTAATTTTCCTAATTTTGTTTGACACAACTATAATTCTTATTTTAAATTTTAAAGCGATTGTTTATAAAAAATAACAATGCAAATAGTTATTCAAAATAGATACCGTACTTAGTTTATACATATACCCTTTTTATGGGAAAGTACAACTGTTAGTTAAAATGTGAAATAAAAAAATAGCATAACCAAAAACAAATCTACATTGTTTTTAATTGTACTGGCTCTGTTGCCAGTTATAAAAAATGGAGACATGTAGTAACTACGTTTAGCGTTTTAGCCGAAGCGAATGAAAAATTTAATGGTGTTCGAGGTCTCAATTCAATCATTGAAGACTTCTCTGCGTTCACAGATAATCGATATCAAACTTAGTATTATCGGAAAATATCTTGCTTGCATGTCAATTGTTTGAGCCTCTTGTCCTGATTGTCGTATCCAATGAATTTTCTCCGACCAATTACATGAAGACATTGGAGCGGTACTTGAACAACGAATGTAGGAGAAAATACTCGCACGTGAATTTATAACCTGGTTTATGGCTTATTGAAAGGATTGGAAACCCACAGAATTCCTCAGGTTTTTTTCAAGAGATACACACGTTAATTCCAAACAACGAGTACTCAGAAAATTAAAAAAAATGTAAGAGTGCTCAGAGACAGGGTGGAGTGGGAATGACATTCATGTATGTATTGGTATGACGGTATTGTATTGGTTGAAGAGAGATTATTTGGAATGAAATTTTAAAAATAGTGAAGGTTTATACCGAGACCCGCATTTACCTGAAGATGGCCAAGTAAATTCATTGTATGTAACATTGTACCCATCAAAATCCCGGAAAGTCGAACAGAACAAACCTACCGAAGATTTTCTTACCACTGCGATTTATTCTGTTGGAAGAAAAAAAGAATATCTTCAATTATTGTAACAAACAAGAGCGAGAGATTTTTCACGGCCTTTCTCACTTTGTTTCTTAAGCCATTTTCTGCGTTGTTTTTACGTCCTTTACTACACAGTTCTTCCTTGGCTTTTAAACCATTTCTACAACATTTTCGCATCATTAGATGACAATTTTTTCTCATCGTTTTGCTCACCATCGCCTGCAGAGCGTGACACAGTTAAATTTTGTTCTTCGTCTCTCGACCTCTATGAGCCACAGAGTTTTGCTGCTGGTTCCAAAAACTGCGGTCGCTGCAATCAGCCAGACCGCTGCCTCAGCGGTGATCGCCGTCACTTCCTTCCCAGGATCACCACTACGCTGCGCCCTAATTACCAGACTGCGTTGAGCGAAAATGAGGCTTCAGCTTCAAATCGTTAAGTCCCAAGTTTTCGGGTCTCCATTATTTTCAGTTCCTCTATAAATTAGAAGAGTTCCTCTTTGTACATTACTCAATAATTGTGCAAAATAAAATAGTTTTAATTGGGTGAGAAATTTTGTTTTACTCTAAGTAATATTGATCGTGAACGTCGATATCATGCTCCGCTTTACAATGCATAACTTCCTTATCTTCCGACCTCAGAAGCATGACAGTGGTTTATGTATTTTTCAAACTTCGTCCCAACATCTGCATTTTCATCTCAGACGCAAAGCGCCCTTGTCACATTTGAGAGGCCTTTTGCGAATTCGCGATGATGCGCTGCAGTACGTGAAATTCAGTCCCAGGAGACACTGTTAGAACTGTGTCGCACTTCAACTCGATGTTTGGTACGCTATTCGTGCACCAATTTAATTAATTAACAAATGCGTACAAAAGTTTCATTTTGAAAGGCTTTCTAACTATTGTGATCTGCAACACTTTTTGTAGTTTGAATTTGAGGTAAATAGTGAAGCTGGAGTATTCAAGCAGGCAAGTCTATAGAGCATTGTTACTTTAGAAATAAATTTCATTAAACGTCATTCAGATAGAAACGATAAATGGGTTTTCATGTTTCGCAATAACGTCACTTTTCGTTACAAGTGATATTTATAGAATGTTATGATGGACAAAGTATGCTGTCATTGAAACAGTTTGTTGAAAAGAGTTTTGCAAGATATGATATAAATATTAGGACTAGTTTACAAATGGGGTCACCAAATATTCAATCAAAATTCAGCCCACGCCTACATACAAATAAAAATCTTTTTCTCAACGCATGTCAAAAGTTGACCAGTGAACTGGATGTGTAGTTAGTTCATAATTCATATTTATTATATATCAATGTAAATATATTATAAATTATATTATACATAATATAAAAATAATTCTTAATTTTTCACTGTGGAGTCTCTAATTTTCTTGCCGGCCACATAACCAAAACCTCAAAACCTGTGTCGAATCTAACAACTATTGTGCATTGACAAATCAAACGATGTATCTTTATTGTCCAAGTCCCATATGCTATGCTAGTGCTGAAAAATTGTTAGCATGACGAACTGTAATCAAGTGAAATATTAAACGCTAATTTAAATTTTTACTTAATTATTATTTACATTACTTTGTACGGCGTTCTTGTTTTTATTGCAATATTGAAACGTAATCATCTTGGAACGTATTTTCTTGATTATATTTTTTTTTAACCCATTAACGTCCCAACTAATTTTGTGTGCTTGGCGCTAGCCCATTGTTGTCGCGCTCGTGCGTGCACCGTCCGTTTTTTTTCATCTTTTAGTGGAAATATGTTGTCGTGTTGCTAATCACACTGCAGGACTAGAGAGCTCCAAAGTGCCAAATTCTGGTAATATGAATTTTTTTATATTAGATGAAGCAATACCTTTGCGATAGAAACATGAATACACGATGGCCAAAAGTAAACAATGCTTTTTTGATCTCAGGAAATCGACATCAAGCAATTAGGAATGAAAAACTTGCTTATATGTTTGGTTTAGGATGCATACGTCTATTACATAAAATTTGTAAATTATGCAAAGAGGCAAAATTGAGTGGACCAGAAATGAGCGACGTCAAATTAGGGCGCTGGGCGTTAATGAAGTAACAATTGTTTGTTTTGTTTTTTTGTAGAGGAGACTGATGTAATATCCCACTGAGTAGTAGGACAACTGGGTGGAGGAGCCGTGGGCAGAGAGACGCTAAGGCGCCGGCGACAGAGGCAATGGCGGCGGAGGAGGTGGTGGTGTTGGAGAACTTCGACATCTCCAACGACAGAGTCTTCCTTTGACAGCGCTTCCATTCCGGAACGTAAGTTAGTTGGCAACTGATGCGCCGTTCCTTATCTACCGCGCTCGCTACCTGTGTCTCTGTAGAACGGCGAACTTTTCTGAGGGAAAAAGAAGGTTTGCTATATTCCAAAGCCTCTGCAGATACTGCCGTTCGTATTTAGTATCGAATTCTACTGGCGGGCCTCTCTAAAAAATTTTATCTGAAATTTTCATTGAAATTAGCGGGCACGTCGAACTGTGATCCTCGATATTAGGGCTTTCCATTTCAAATCACGAATGCATGAATGGTAATTAGTATTAATTATCCCATTCTCCTATTGAGTCTGCTCAATAGAGAGTGCTTTATCGTGGAATACCTCTTCAAATGAGTTAACTAGGGATTCGCAGCTTTAGCTCCGTGGATTAATGAGTAGTATTGGGAAGTACCTCATGTGAGCGAGGAGGATTAAATCGATTAAATAATTTTTCTTTGAATTCAGAGTTTGTTGTGCTGAAATTTTTATTTCTGAGAGTTGTATGTTCACACACAATTTAGAAGAATCTGTTAGTAGATTCCGATGTTAGCTTAAAGATTAGTGTGTAAAAAAGTGACAGAAAAAGAAGTGTTTTTTTTTGTTTCAGTTAAATAGACAAAGCAAATCTTTAAGAATGAGCACTCGTTTACAAACTTTTGGAAAATCAAAGCAATCATAAAGTTAGAACCTCGTCACAACAAGAAATTTTTGTAACATTTTTCAGAGTTTATTAACAAAATATTCAATATATTAATCGTTCTTATCTAATAAGTGTTTAGTGGGGCTACTACGAATATTATACAGTTTTTTTTCTGTTAAAGAAATTTATATGATTCTGGTATTGAAAAATTGAGAACGTTAGAACGACCAAATAACTCATTAAATTCGTTATTACTCCGAGATTTCGGAAAAAATAATACATTCTCCATATACCTAATTGTTCTATTATCGAATGCAATAACATATTTGCGAGCTTGCAAATGAAATTTTGATGACACGAAAGTTCTAGCTTTGAGCGTTGTCGGTGACAAATATACGGCCCTAACTAGGAAACAATCATCCTATCAATTCCAGGAGGATTCAGCACCTTAAACTGAAACTCTTAATCCCAAGCGATTGTGTAGTTTAACGTGAGAGACGTGAGTTTTTATGATATTCTGCTTTCTTAAAGAACTTGCGTTGGAATTGGGTCATATTAACCTTTAGTCGACCATCGACTCTACACAAACGTGCATATCATAGGACGTAGGATGAAAATCTCCCAGCATTATATGCACATTACAGCAACGTTTTGTATACGAATAAACTGGTGGTGGCAAATCTACCCTGGATGAAAAAATATTTTTGGTCATCAGCATTCATTCAACACATTCTTGAACACGTCACTAACAGAAATGACACTTCCAATGCAGTTTGTAATAACACACCGTAACAATACGGCCGCCGACCTGGATGGCCGAGGTGGCTAAGAGCGAGTACCGACTCAGCGCTTCGGTCCAAAGGGTCGCAGGTTCGAGTCCCGCCTTGGGCATGGCTGTTTGTCCCTTGACTTTGTGTGTGTGTGTGTGTGTGTGTGTGTTGTCGTGGAGGGCCTCGCTTTCTGCTGACCCCAGATCAGAGAAGCCCGCAAGTGTTTGTCTAGTGTTTGGTCGAATATGCGTCCCTTCGGGACGTAAAGGGCAACCGGCTGTCGGCTGGATAAAAGCCCTAGGAAAAAAAACAATACGGCATCAATAATATTCTCATTCCACCTAAGAACGTAGCGAGCGGAAGCGGGTTGCTACAGTCTTCACAAACCCCGTCGCCCCACAACTCTACGTAAACGTCCGCATCTGCACCGCAGGAACATATCATCGCTATGTGACGTTTAATTTTCTGGTTGCCATGGCGACCGCCAGTCGAGTGTCGCACAAAAGCGAATTCCAGCGCACTGACTGGCATCATGGCGGGAGCTCATGGAAAAATGAAGCTCTGGGAGAGAGGGGTGACTTTTCATACATACCATCATTAATATCGATCGACTGATGTCGGAGAATGCTATTATGTATCTTCTACGTATAATAAGGTATAGAAAGTTGAGGATTTTGTACCTTTTATAAGAAATCCTTGTCATAAAGCCCTGTAAGTCTAAAATTGTTGGATAATGAATAACTCTTCTGAACTATGCATTAATCGCATTTAAAACCAAAAATAAATTTTTGGTGCTATATAATGGCACAGACTTTCTCGTACTAGTTAGTCTCCTAATTTTTTTGTCCGGGTCTAACTTTTTGGTCGTGCTCCATCCTCTTTTCACCTACCATCTATCGTCACTCAAATATACCTTTTTCACATTTGCTCAATTTTTCAGTTTCTTAATGGCAGAAATGAAAAATTACTATAAAAATATAATAGAGTAAGAGAGACATATAAGGAAAATTTCGTTGAAAAAATTGATGCCGGTTTTATGAAAATGGTGTTTAATAAAATAATGTAAAATTTAAAATGTAAAATGTAAATGAATAATGTTGCAAATACAAATGAATATATCGGAAAATATATTAATTCCTGCACAGAATTTGTTTCCTTTTCTTTCATCATTCAAAATTTCTTTTTTCCGGTTTGTAGAAGATCTTGAGCAATGCACATTCCCCATAAAGAATTTACAGATATTTTAATATAATTTAATTTTATTAAACTCTAATTGAAACAAATAGTTGTACTAATCAGGAATATAGTGTGCAATAATAAAAAATGGAGGAAAACTTGAAATCCACAAGGTATACTTTATATCAAAAATAAGATTTCTGGAAAATAAAAGCTACTTTTTTGCTCAGACGTTTTGTGTCAGAGCTCCGAAGTTTATCTGGAAAAGGAGGCAGCAATACTGAAAATTCGATTTTGATAAAATCGGAATGAAAAGTTTCGATGTATGTAACCCTGATAAATACGATTTTATTTTACGATTATTTAAATACGATTAGATTTTCATTGGTAACACTGATAAACAAGCTATAGATATCTCGCATGGTTTTTACGTTTTAGAATGAAGCTTTTTGCGCATTTTTCAAATCCAAATATCGTTTATCGCTGTAATGTCAGGTTTTTAAAATATCGACAAAAATTAGTTTTGTCATTCCCGTATTTTTTTTTTGTATTATTTCATGCAACGCTCCACAATATTTTCGTCGATTGCAAAAATATTTATATTAAGGTAATACTTTAAAACAAATTTCGATATCGCATTACTAATCATTCATTTTTTCAGTATTCAGTCACTGGCACGCCCATTCGTAGCACTAGTACTGGCGTGCTGGACTATGCCCAACGCACCCATTATTTAGTTTCCTTCGTCTTCTAATATTTTCATTTTAGTGGAATATCTAATAGAAACGCATAAACACTTGCTAATACAGCATTTTATGTATTTAAACTCTTTCAGATTACGAAAAAACTGTAATTTTGAATAAGTATGCAAGAAGACCGTTTAATTTCGCAGTGCTCGCATGTAGGGTTCTGTCAAACAGGAATAGGGATTTCACTTCAGGATATTCTTATACTTGCATAACTAAGCAGCAGAAATAAGTGTATAGGCACCTTTCCCAGAATAAAGAAATAGAAACATGGCTTTTTGAAAGGCTAACATTATATTTTTAATCAGTAAAGAAACTTCTGTTTGATTATCCAACAACGCGAGTGACGTAGGATTAAGGCGATATCATGGAGTCCAGAGGTAGCATAAATTCAACAGATGTTTTATAGTGTGCACGAACGACTTTCACTTTCACTCGCATGCAAGCCCCGTAGTGCATGTGCTTACCGTTTCGTTGACGAGTTAACAAGCGGCAAAGGTGATTATTTTTTAAGTTTTTTCCTTTCAATTAGTACGCTGCAGATTATTAATGTTGCTTGATTTTTTATATTTTTTATTATTTATTATTTATTTATTTATTTTTAACTGTCCATTGATCTTATTATTTTGAAATTCTCATTCAATTTTAAGAGAATTATATAATTGTTTTTTTAAATTATCAATTGTATCTTTCCTATTGTATTATTTATCGTGGTATTATTCACACAAATGGCTCCTCCCTCGTGTACCTCACACGCAACACTCATCGTGTTTGATTCTCGGATTGGCATGGAATTTTTTACCAGCTTGTTCAGCACCATTCAAAACGCACGTATAAATTATTAAGTGCTACGATTCATTTCAAGACGTTCGTGCCCAATTACTATCGAGTCGTTTCACTCTCATTTCTCACTGAGCGTAGGTGGAAGCCATCAAACGCTCGTCCGGCTGCTACGGGCCCAGTTCGCCAATGCACATTCGATGGAGCGAAGCTGGCGCTGCATCGGCGATGCACCGAACTAATCCTCTGGAGCGAGGGTTCCCCACGCGGGATCAGCGAAAGCCGCGAGTGTCTGAAGGGAGGGTTCGCCCATTGTCGACGCGCGTGGACCGACCGTCAAGGAGCTTCTAGAATTTAATTAAATTGCACGTCTCAAGTGAAACAGACGTCGCGATATTTTTGGATTTGGTGGAAGTACTTTCGAAGGAAAACGCGAGTATGAAAACTTGTAAAGAATGCGTATCATTAAGAGAATAATATGTGAATGTACTATTTGAACTCTATTTGTGGTTTCATTTTTGACATAATATAGTGATATTAATGTGGACGAACTTGTGTTGTGTGTTCCTGTGAGACCAAAATGAATGAGATAACTGTGTTAGTTGCACCAATTTTTATTAGACGTGTTTTCGTGTTTATGTTCCTGACATTAGACTTAAAAAACAACTTTCTGTCATTGAACCTATTACCCGTAAATATAATGACCGCTATCTCTTCAGAGAACAATCGTGTCGCCAATGAAAGGATGGCTGTGGTGTATTCGTTAGACCGTCCACCAAAAGTCTCTGGGAACTGGGTTCGATTTCCGGTAGATTTTTGTGGAATTTGTGGTAGACCAAGCGAATTCGCAGCAGGTGTTTTCGGTGTTCACGGGTCTCCACTGCATCTTTCCATACTTGATATATCATTACATATAAATATCATCATCGTCTATCTTTTTCGTCGCTCTCACCAGCGTACATCGTCATCTTCACGCTTCTGGAATTGCTGTGCGCTTACGTTTGCTAACTCTCCGCAAATTACACAGGCACAACAAAAAGTTGTCAGACCAAAAGACTTGACATATATTTCTCCAAGTATGTCGATGTGCTTAATCCAAATCTGTAGCCAGAATCGCGTCATCGCCCTCCAGTTTTCTAATTCGCGAAAAAACAACGTGAGATTGTATTTTCTGTTTGGGGGTTGTTAGAGACACACAGGCTTGACACATGTTTTTCTATTTATGTCGATATGCTGAATCTAAATCTGAAGTCAGAATTGCGCCATCATCGTCCATTTTTTCGCAGTTTAAAACACAAACAAACTTGTAGTGGCGCAATTTTGGATTCGGATTTGGATTCAGCGCGTCCAAATACATAGAGGAACATTTGTCAAGTGTTTTGTCTCACAATGTTTGGCTTCTGTAGAGTATAATGATTCAAGACACCAAAATCTAGTATTCACATATGGTTTTCGCTATTTAAAAATTTCTGGAGGGTGGTGGCACAAGTATGGCCCCTGATTCGAAGTCAACATACATAGAGAAACATGTGACAAGTCTTTTGGTCTGACATTTTTTTTTGCGGAAGCCTGTGTAATTTGTCAAAACATATCGTACAAAGCGGGTCTTAAAGATAGAATTTGATACCCGGTGATTAGAACGAGGGACAGTTTTATAACGTCTACAGAGGTAATCCTCGCCCACGGATATTTTTCCAAAAATGTCGAGTTATAGGAGGAAGCAAAAAAACACATGTAATCATGTAATCATGATTCTGGAGAGTAAGTGGTCATTTCTCTAGATAGCACCAAATCCCCGGGCTAGTCCTCCTCTAGAGGTTCCCGTGATTCTGATGCCTCCTCCATACCCCGCCCCCACATACCTCCTCGTCTGGAACTTTATGGCGCAATAAGTACCCGGCGCTATTTGCGCGTCGTAAAGAGTGAAGAGGCGGCGGGATTAGAAAACTGACGAGCTCTGGAGCACAACTCACCCTGTCAGCTATTCATGCTCCTCACACTGCTCTGTAAACTGGATTAAGACAGAAGTGCACCTAATAGAGGTAAATGTAATCCAATTAATACGAATTGCACTGGCGTATTTTTTAATGACTAGTTTCGAACACTTATATTTGATTTTGTTATATATTTTTGTATATATATTTGAATTATTTATTTGAATTTGGATTTTTTTACATATATTTGAATTTTTTTGAAATTAAGAAGTTATACAAATTGCTATTGTAGTTAACATACATGCCACATAAAATCATACGCAATATAGAACGGACAGCAGCTCTGTCTTCTAGCACGCTTCTAATACGTGTGTGTTCACGTAAGAGACAAGAACTAAAGCACTTGCAGAAAGTAGTGTGGTTGCGTTAGCTTGATATCGTGTTTTGAATAATTCACATTCAGTTATAATAAAAAGATCAAGGAGGAAATTGTACTGAAAGTGACTTAATTTATAACTTATTGCAAGGTTTCTTTTCCGAGAACGTTATCTACATGAAATTTTAAGGTCTGAACGACATACTTAAAAAGTATCCTTGTTACAAAAGAATAAAAATATATCACTCATATTAGTGTTCGTAGTACAACAATCATAGCTGGTAATGTGAAGGTAATGTAAGTGAAGAAGTAATGTGAAGTGAAAAGTATGTTTCTGCCTTCCCCAAAATATAGTCGTAAGCCTCCACAGTTCCGTCTGCCTGCGGTGCTTTCACTACCACCGCAGTCTGTCTTTTCGTTCCTTTCCCGCAGCCGCAGTCATCCAGTACCTCGTAGCATCTCCATTCCCACATTTTAGTCCTCTCCTGCCCCCTCCCCCACTGCTGTCACGTCTCCTTTGCGTTTTAGGGAGATTTGCGATGTGATGTTCGTCTAATTTACGACTAACCTGCCACGGTGAATAGCTCACTTGTTCGTGCAGATGCGCCTAACGCTTAAAGTCGCTTCTTTCCCAAATGAATAACTTCCAGCTGGGCCTTTCCTTCCTGATTTACAGAGAAGTACGTGAACAGTTAGAAATGACAGTGATGAGAAGAGTACGAGAAGTGTTCTTTGTAGCGAGTCTCACTGATTTTTCATGTGAAACAAGAACTGGAGTTTAACAAGTTAAGCAAAAAGTACTAATTCGTCACTGAGTGGTTTCAGTCAGAAAGCGTGCGTTTACGAGAACATAAATTACTGAGATGATATACTTTAATTATGACGTATGGTGGCTTCTTAAAATTGAGTAAAAGAGAAAGAAAGCTTAGTTGTTAACACGGAATTTAAATGGAGCAAGAATGTGTTCTGTCTCGAGTGTTTTTGAAATTAGTCTGTGCTTGGAAAAACGTTTTCACCGAAAGTGAAGTTATTATTCTCATAATTCAGTAGTTTATGTTTTCTGCAGACCTTAGATATCTTTATGAATTTATCTTCATGAAAATGTCATTATTCTTCCTTTACTTACTGAATTACGTGTTATACAATACTACCACGAATATTATTCTTGCATATCAAAATGTTACATTCTTCATCAATTTCTAAAAAATTAGTGTTGATTCCTCAGTGAAAAATTTTTTCCGTCAATAAGAGCTTATTATTTAGCCTTTATTTAATATATAAAACGTGAAAGTTCCTTTCCACGCATTCATATACTTCAAGTATAATGTGTTTTTACCGTGGATTATTCATCTAAAGAGCAAACGCTCACTACATTTAATTACAAACTCATTAAGCGCTAAACATAATCCACTTTTCCAAAGTGTTTTTTAAAAATCTAATATTAAGTTTTGATATTTCTTCAATTTTTGAAAACGGTGGGCCAATTTCTCGGTCGAGAACAATCTATTTTTTTATAGTATGGTAATTTGGGTTTCTCTTAAATTGCCTTTGAGAAGTATTTGTTCACGGCAAATGATTTTAGCAACTTCGGGTGACTCTTGCAGTGTTCACGTTACGTAGTAATATCTATAGTGATGTGCTGAAATGTTCCTCCAGAGAGGCTATTAAGAATTTGATACGGCTAGTGAGCCTTTGAAGCGTGCTAATCTTCATTCTTCAATCAATCTTCAATCTTAAGCGCGCGAAAAAACATTTGCGGGGAGTAACCTTAGTAAATCATTCAAAATATCTTAATCCAGCCTTCAATCTCCGAGATTTTACATTCTACTATTTTTACTTAAATGTACTCTAAAACCATTTCCAACACAACTTTCATTAAGTTGCATTTATATTTATGATGACAGGAGATACATTGTTCCATTGCAAACAAATATATTCTGAAATTCGTGTGATGGTAGTAAAAGTTTGAAATTTATTAGTAATATTATTAATGACAGATCAAGAGACGTGAAATACCCGGGAAGACTTTTAGTTTCAAAGACTGTAGATGTAAAATTAGTCTTGTGCACTTGTAGAAAAAAGGAATAATCTAAGAATAAATGCCAAATACCCTAATGAACTGAGTGATCTCGCAATGTCAAGCGATTTTACTTTGTGGGGAGAGCTGGCGCTGTCATCCCTCCTCCTGCTCGCAGGTTTTTACCTCTTCTTTCGCTCGTCGCCGATTCCGCCGTTTGACGTCAGCCGCAGCGCCCAGCAGCAGCAGCAGCAGCAGCAGCAGCAGCAGAGCGACCCAGACGAAGGCGCAGTAGACGCTCCTCCCAGTGGTTGGGGCGGCGGGGGTGGAAGAGGGTGGTAGAGCGCGAGAGGGCGGATGTGGGGGGGAGGCAGAGGAGGAGGGAGCGGGCGAGGGGAGTGTCGGTGAAGAGGGGGTGGGGTAGGAGGGGAGGATAGCAGCAGTAGGTTCGAGAGGAAGGAAGGAGGACATGGGGCAGGAGAGGAAGGACGAAGGCAAGGTAAGAATACAACAGGGGAAGAGGGAGTAGGGGAAAATGGGGGAGGGCGAGAAAAGTGGGGCAAGTAGGGCCGGGTGGGAGGAATGGAGGAGTCTCAGGACAGAAGTGTCGCGGCGTGAAGGGACAGGAGGTAGGAGGAGGATCAATGAGGAGGAGGGTGGCAGGGATTAGGACAGGACAGGTCAGGAGGGTGTATGGTACTCCTGCCACACGGGAGAGGACGGCGGCGAGGTAGGGATGGCGGCGAGGTTGGGTCAAAAGGGGCGGGGAAGGGGAGTGGCAAGGAGGAGGGCGGGGGAGAAAGGATCAAAACAGGGGGTATGACAGGATGGTAACGGTGGGGGAGCAGGACAATGGGAAAGAGAGTGGCAGGTAGGAGCGCAGGAAAGAGTGGGGCGTGGCAGAAGGGTAACAGGAGAGGAGGGTGACGTCGGAGGAGGCAAGAGAAAGGCTACGTGGCAGGAGGGTGGAGTAGGAGGGTGGCAGGGAGCAGCGTGGGACCGGACGGGAAACGGCAGGAGAGTAACGGTAGGGGAGGATGGCGGAGAAAGAGGGGGCAAGTGAAAGAGACAGGGCGTGGCTGGAGGGGGCCGGGAGGACGGGGTCGGGGCAAGAGGAAGCGAAATGAGGCGGCGGCAGAGAGGAGGGTGGGTAAAGTGAGACGAGGGTGGCGGCGAAGGAGGCGTCAAGACAAAGAGAGAGGGCGTGGCAGGAGAGTGCGGGCAGGACGGGGTTGGGGCAAGAGGAAGGGGAAAGGGGTGGTGTGGGCATAGAGGAGCGCGGGGAGGCCAACGGGAGAGGAGGGTGGCTGGGGGCAAGAGAAAGGGGGCGTGGCAGGAGAGTGAGGGCAGGACGGGGTTGGGGCAAGAGGAAGGGGAAAGGGGTGGTGTGGGCATAGAGGAGCGCGGGGAGGGCAACGGGAGAGGCGGGTGGCTGGGGGCAAGAGAAAGGAAAAGGAGGTGTGGCAGGGAGGAGAGCGGGGAGGGCAACGGGAGAGGCGGGCGGCTGAGGGCAAGAGAAAGGGGGCGTGGCGGGGGGAGGGTGCAGAGGACGTGGCCGGCGGCGCGTGCCCCTAATGAGGATGTGCTCCATTTGATTAGCGCCCGCGTTGCGCCGCGCTGCGCGGCGCGCCGCGACGCTCGCGGGGCCGGCCAAGCACCTCCTTGGGCCGCCCCTCCCTCCCTCCAGTGCTGTCCGCTCCACGTGGCGCGGGCGGACGGCCGGCGCGAGGTCGCGAGGGAAGGGTCAGGGCCGAGAGCGAGTGGTTGGAGGGGCGCCGCGCCGCGCCGCCAGCCGCGGGCCTCACGCAGGCCTCACGACGTTGCGACAGGCCGCTCCCAGTTCGTGAGGCGACATCGGGCTGAATTTACTCTTTCCTAAATAGGCATGATAATGTTCCTTGCTGACGGAAAGTTACATCTATTTCGTGGAAACTGGTAACTAAACTTCACTTTAAATTATGATGTACTGAAAGCTCGACCGTTGCAAGTTAAAGAAGAAAGACGTTCAATGGCGATATTATTAAAATATCCATGTTTTTATAGAATCAACGATGTTTTAAACATTGAAACATTAAAGCCAATGTTTTTTAGCGTCCATGTTTTAGCACAATGTTCTTCGATGTTTTCATTGTAAATTAAAAATTCCAACCAATAGTGTCCTAACTGATCGTCAAGGATATCCGTCGTGAGAAAATTTAATTGGTGGACTGACAGGACCGTCCCTACGAGTCCCTACGAAAATTTACGTAATGAATAGTTATGTTTATTCTTTATTTGGATATGGGGATTCTATTTACCATTAAGCAAATAATAATATCCTTTCTTAAAATAAATAAAATGTTATAATCGTCTGTTCTGCTGTTTTAAAAAAAATCAATTAGATTTTCTATAACAACCCTTCAACACAACTTCTTCCACCGTCAGCTTGCAATGGTCGAGCTTCATCAGAATTTAAAGTGAGTTTTGGTTGACACTTTTTGCGAAATAAAAGTATATTTCCTTCAGCAAGATCTATTACTTCGTATCTTTTGTAATCAGTAAATTCAGAGTTAGGAGTTGCTTGGAGTTTCTTCAATACTATCGCCTTGGCACGGGTTGAACAAGTAGTTCTGAATTACATAACTCAGGTTAGTTAACTTATCAATTTGATATCAAATTTAGCGTAACTGCGCCGACATTATACCTCGGCAGAAAGATCAGAAGAATAATTGTGAAGAAATCGAAGCAAAATGAAGAACAACCGTTTCATACACAGCAGTGAGGCTTTCTTTTTTAGCATCGAATTGAAATGACTCATGAATTCAGTGCGATAGTAATCGAAGCTAGAATCGAATATAGAAGGCGAAGAATACAAAGCTAATGATCAGTTGCAAACGTTTATGTGATCAACCATACAAGGCCGCATTTTCATTCACAGCTTATGAGTATGGAATTTCCGTGACACTTATACCGCTATTACAAGTACAATGTATGTACGAGTATTATATGTTTTTTCTTGCTTTTTCGTTCATTGTATGCAAAACTGAAGAGCCGTTTGTTTAAAGTAGATATTTAAATCCTGGTTGAAAAACGGTAGGCGTAGAAGCCTCTTTCAAACGGTAACGTCCTTTTTCTGCATGGAGTGAAATTTTGACTGAGAAAATCGGAATAACGCGACTTATCTTGCATACAGATGTATTTATTAAACGCTGAAGACGGATCCAAATCGAATTTAACGTTGCACATTTTGAGGAAAAGCATACGTAACAAATTGGACGGATTGCGCTATTGAGTCTTTAAATGTATTTTAAATTAATCAATTTTTTGAAACTTTCTACTACATTTTGTTCTACGACAATACGTTTTCTACAGTCCCCTAATGTTCTGATGTCCTCCATGTACTCTCTCCTCCCCGGTATCTCCCACCTAGGATTGCCAACCGTCCTACATTTGGGAGGGCAGTCCTGCATTGACGTCAATTGTTCTCTCACCCTCCTTTCGATTTTAAATGTCCTCCTTGTAGTATATTTTTAACAATTGTTGTCATTTGTTTTACCACATGACTAACATCTGCTATGTCCTATCGTTTATTATTTATTTTAGAATATAAAACATGAACATCTTTTTTTGAACGCTGAAACACGCACATGACACACATGATCAAGTGCATGATGTGCATTCATGATAGTGTCTGTCTAGCTACTAAAATGAAAAAAGACGCCCAAACCACCTTCATCTGCATTTTGTGAACAAATTTTTCCACTTGAATTGCAAATAATGGATAGAAGAAGGAAATAGAGCTGATGTTAGTCTAAATTAAATAGTTATAAAAAGAAATGTTTTGAGTGTTCCTGCTTTATTTTGCGCTTATCGAGTATCGCCTCTTTTATATGAACATTGATGGCAACCGTAGTCCGAACTGTCTCCTTCTTTCTCGTTCTCCCTCGTTGTGTTCCGTCCTCTTCATCATTTCCGGTCCTCCCATCCTCACAACCTCCTGCGGCGCTGCCAACTTGCATGGACCAGCAGAGGACTTGGCTGACGCCGACGCGGCGGCGACGCGGGAGTATCCGCTAATGACGGTCAGCGCGTAGGCCTCTTCTCACGCTCGTAAATTTGAATTTCATTCCTTCCGCTGTTCGCCCAAACGGTTTATAATCGTCCTGACATTTGGATAATGTCTTCTATTTGGAAGCCTTGTGTTAATGGCGTCTCGTTTTGGGGAGATTTATGGATCGAACTCGTAGGTTTGCAGGACGTGGAACGGAGGACCTTGACTGCAGTTTGAATGGCAATGTAAGTCCTTGAACGACTATTGACAGCATATGACGTGAAGGTTGAACGATATCAACCTTCAGTGGTAAAGATATTTTGTGGTTAAGTGTTCTTTCATTTACTTGGAAAAGATATTTCTATCTCTGAAGGTTGTAAGCATGAAGTCTTGAGGTCACATCAAATGCATACACATGTTTTCGAGAAAATTACACTTATAATACAATTACGTAGAGAGGATCTACCCTAGCCGTAGGTAATGCATTATCTTGCTCTGAAAATTCTTAATAAATGGAAACGTTATATGAATGAGACTAATACACATATACACGAAAAGAATTGCTCAAAAATTAGCATTTCAGTTATAATATGAACATTATATTGAATTTTCACATCTGCTCAACTAATATACTTTTTTATTTTCATACTTTGCAGTACACAAATATGAAATTTAACTTGCATGATTTTTCAAAGAGTTAATGAACTGGTAATTAGAATGGTTACTTTTTATCCAAAGAGGAAGTATTACAGTATGCACAATTTTTTTTCTCAGGCATCCGCGGAATGCATTGGTGTATCAGGTCACAAATAAGGAACCTCCTTGAAGCTTCGTTCAATGCTTCTCCGAGTAGGTATAGCTATTGCATTTTTAAAAATATTATTTATTTACGTTCGCTATACCACGTACACTTCTTCTTTTCTTATGAGGGAACTCTTGGAAGAAAAAATTCCATACAAAACGTTCTCAGACCATATAAGTAAATTACAAAGCATTTTTATTACGAATAATTCATTCAAAACCAATTATTGGCATTTTTCATTGTAAAAATATTGTTAAATAAATAATAAATGATGAAATAGATGTTATCCTTCATTTGTAAAGAAACCCAGTAACCTACGGTGAACTTTTACATGCATAATGATGAACTTGGTTTTTGAGAAATATATTGTTTTAGGCAAACTCATTCGTTGGCTCAGATAATATTATGTCCAGCCTCTCATCTTATACGTGAGAGTGAAGATCTAGAAAAATTTTTATCTGTTTCCCTGGATCTACTTACAGAGCAAGTACACAAGAAACCGAACGCATAGTGTAAAATTTGTATCACGTATGCACGAACACTGTGGCAAATTCTCTTTAATATACCTTTGTTTCACTGCATGAAAATAAGGCACAACATTATCAGAGTTTGTGCACTGTTATTTAGAAGAAGGTCACTTCCTGCTATGGCCATGCTCACATTTCCTAATCTTGCAATTGCGTTGCTCGCGTTATTTGCAAAACATGGTAGATATCCTTACAACACTTAGAGTCATTTCAGTGCTTACATCTTTCTTGAAAGTCTATTGCTTGAATAGAAATTATTTGAGTTCTTGTTGACTGCTTTTAACAATAAATAAACAAAATCAAATTCAAAAAACAGTGTTAATTATGTCAAACTAGTAAAAAACATTAATAGGGAAAATGTATTAAAGATTTGTAAACGTATCATTTATGTCCTTGGTCATGGGTACGTACAAAACTGTTTTATCTCTTAATAAAACAGAAGAAATTAATTCAGAGTTGCAGATTTTCCGTGACAATCGTATTAAACATTAGAGTTTCGTTATTTTTTGCCCAACTTTTCGTAGTAGCGATGATTGAAAAATCATGAGTGAAGCTTGTTCAATTTAATTTAATGAAGCCTTACATTACCTGGCGAGAGTGAGAACATCAGGAATGCTCTTCAATCTGGCCACGCAAATTTCGCTACGCTCCTTTCACCAACTAGAGGAGAAAGAAGGTATCAGGCGACAAAACAAGCGATTTGGATTTAGCTCAGAGGCTTCGTTTAGGCTTGAAGATCTGTTACATGCAGTAAATCTACAACATGGGACATCCAACTTAACTTCCCCTACAAAAGAAGGAGTAAATTTTTTCCTCCTTAAAAATCTGCAGTTTCGTTCAGGTCTTAACCCGCAAACTTGCGTCGTCCGATATGCTAATCGTTTCATCACCAAAGCCGTCTAACATGTAGAAATTGAATAAGCTAATAAACTGGTATTTTCCTTGAGCCATTTTCCTCCGTTCGTCGTGAGGGAGCGTTTATTTACTCAAGGCTTCTCATGGCCGGATCATCCTCCATTAGAGAGTTAGGCTCCCTTGATCCACATGCAAGACGATGCGTTTTACGATCGGTGTACGTGGGAGCGCCAAATTGATCTCGCGATGAGTTAAGTGGCGCAATCGCTCTGCTTGCGAATGGTTGGCCCGGGGAGAGCAGCCGGCGAGCAGAATGGGGAACCTCATGCAGAGGCGAAGGGGCAGTGAGGTGGGTTATTGAGTGAGTACTTCGTATTTCCGGGCGCGTCAACTGCTTTCATCATTAGTCCCTTGGATGTAACAGATGTTTTAGCTGGGCTGTAGCTTGTTCCTCCCCCTTTGAAGTGCGAGATCCGGTGTCGATTGGTTTTCATTGGTGATGACGAGTACATCTACTGCTAAGGTCATTAGTCCCATATGTGTAGTGCATGTTTTTTCATGGGAGGTGACGGTGAATTTCTGCGGTGTATGCCGAGATCCGGCACCGCCCCACCTGTCGGCTTGTGGTATCACTAACATGCACTACACTACCACATATTCCGGGTAACCGGTCGGAAGCTTAGAGCTTGTCCAGGCTGAGGCTGTGCCCCAACGGTGGGAGAGTCCTGGTTAGGGGGAAACCCCACTAGCTGATGGTAGATCGGCGCCGGATCTTGCCATCCCGCGGGCGAAGTTCACCGCCATCTCCCGAGAAAAAAACATGCACTACACTAACGGGAATAATGGCCAAAGCAGTTGACGCGCCTGGAAACACGAAAAAAATCAATCGTCTGGCGTTGATAGGAGGTACCATGTAAAACTACTGATCAGAGAAGCCGGCCTCTAGAATTCTCCTCCAGACAGCGACTGAATTCGACCTAGCTGAAAAGCTAGTTTCAAAAATCCTGCCACCGTCGGCACTCGAGCCCTCGGGCCTTCCCGGTCAGAGGCACTGCAGTGACGTCAATTGATGCTCTGAGTCACCCAAGTCTGCTCGTAGCCGACCTACAAGTCGGCTTGCCGAGATTTCCTGCCTCACATATTTAACCCATCAGGGTACGTCCCAGCTGGGAGAAGTTCTAATCTCTCGACCGGCCTTCCAACAGGAGAGATAGGATAGTGCATGTAAGTGTAAGTGTAGGTCTGTATGTATGTGTAAGGAGAAAGAAGATATCGAGGATGAGGGAGGGAAGATCGCGTGCCCTCATGGAAAGCTTATTAGAGTACTGCTCCTGCATTTACCTGGTATTATTGGTACTACATTTTACTGGTATTAATAGAAGAACCTTGGAAAAATACTCGTCAGGACAGACGATCGTAGGAAATCTCTTCCAGAATGCAGCTAAATTCGAGTTGAGAGACGAATTCGAGGACCTCCCGGTCAGAATCCCTGCAGCGGCAAGAGATTTTGCACTAAACTTTTTCCGATTGACGGTATAGAAGACCAAGCAGTCCCAAACAAATATTTCTTCACTTAAAACAGGAAATTTAAAAATATAATGTTCATATTTTTAGGCTATTTACACTTGATGCCAGCGCGCCGAGAAACTTTTTCTGTTCCTATCGGCATAATGCGACGGGGCCCAGGCCGCCTAAATGACTGATGAGCAAACAGGCCCGCGGTCTTTCAAGGAGTAGAAAGAGCTCCTGTGCATACCGCAGACTGGCCTGCTTGAGTGAGGCCGTCCTTGGCTATTTTCTAATTTTTCCAAAAACTAAGCAACTTTAATAAATACTCAAACCATATGATTTTGTTTTGTACAATATAGTTTTTCCAGCATCAATGGAAGAAATATGTCAGAAAAATATTATTCCGTGCATTTCGATAAAAGTTATTGCTAAACAACGTTTTGAGATAGTCTTCAGCAGAATTCAGAACCAAAACGTAGTAAGGGAATTCTCTTGATTTTATGAGCAGGATTTAAGATTTATCTGAAACGTTGCGCTTTTTAAAAGAAATTGGATAGACGTGTAGGAGGTGAACACAATAAATTGTGTTAAAAGCTTTTAAAATTTCATTGGTTCTAATTTTTGGTGATCTAAAAATATATGATTTTAATTTTGTTTGTAGTAAGCTGTGTGCTACATTTCGACTAAAACGGCAAAAAAGGTTTATAACATACCCACACGGCCTGAAAAGTTGTCCTCGGTCGTCCTAAGTATTAACGGTGTGCCCTGCAATTATCGCCATGCTAAACTGAATATGAAAATTCACGTTTGTTATTGCAGGAAAACATGTTTGAAACGCGCGTAACGTCATTTCGAATTGCAATTTATACCATTTGAATCAAAAGGTAATAGGTGGTGGAATAATAAGCTGTTGCTCTACGGGTCCAATAATGTAAATTTGTTGACGACGAAATTGAAAATGTTTTCGAATTTCAAGAGCCAATACCACATGAGTCGTGTAGGATCCAACCATTTCACTGAAAATTCAATATACGAAATAAGTGATATAAAATCAACAATTACAAGTGTATTATATTTTATATTTTTGTTATATATGTTTCCCATCTTTTTTATAGACGCCATATGATCAACGCATTACAGAAATGTGCCTTCTATAGCCCAAGTAACTCTTACTCTCTAAATTGCTTCATTCCATTACTATATCATTTGTGATCCATTTTTGTTATCTACAGAAAGGTCAAAGACAGTACGAAAAGAAGAAATTTATAAAATCAACTATCTAGTTATTTTGGATATTAGAAATCCGTTCAAAACTCCTTGATTTTTTTGTAAAGTCAATGTAGATTTATCATTCTACAAGGAAGTAATTTGTCTATCTGCTCCTCATAAAGAACAACACTTCTGAATGTAAATTCGTTGTCATATTTACGACTTAAAAGAATCAGTAAATTCTTATTTGCAATTTAAATCTACGCAGATATTATAAATTAAATTAACCAATTGTGTAACAATACCGGCACTTCGATACGCACAACAATTAAGAACATCTTTAATTTAGGGGTACTAATTGAACTATGAATATACTAAGAATATTAATAAAATTAACAGTGTGCGTGATGTAACAGTCTGATTGATGTAACACGCGCGCTTTTGTTAATAGATTCTTTTTAGCTGACCGTTGAACCTATTTACATTGTCTTTGACTGAACCAGCCGCATAGGAAAGAAGAAGAATCGGGCACAATTAGGCCTGCCATTTCAGGTAGGGAGTGGCCTCAGTTGAAATTGTGATTCCGGAAGCACTATCGAGGTCTTCCCCTTGTCATAAAATTCAACAAAGAATGTCTGCTTGTTTTTTACCCAATAATTTGAAATCACTCTTTACATACTAAATACCGTCAGGTGTAATGTTTCCACAGAAACTCCATTTACACTTCCTGGAAAACCGGGGGAAAATCAGGAGAATTATATTGCTCTGGATAAATCAAGAAAAAATCAGGGAATTTGCTGGAGAATCGTGAAACTCAAGGGCAATTTTCAGATGGTTATAAAATTAGATACCTCTAAAAAAGTACAGCATTGTTTTTTGCACAATTTCTATTTGCCGAGTTTCTTAAAAACGTTTACTTTATTACGTCGAAACGAGAGTTCAAATATTACATTCAAGTATTCTTTAATATTTTATTTGAATAGCGAGAAATAAGATAAGAACCTTGTCAGTGAAAAATGTAAAAGAAAAGCTCTTGAAAACCGGGAAAAGCCAGAAGTGTAGGGATCACAGAATTTTGAAAATGTGCACACAATGCACTTTTCCCCACAGCACGCCATACGCAGTTTTTAACTGTTTTTGACGTAAAATAAATAAATAAATAAATAAAAAATCTGGTTTATGAAATGAGTGGCCAACCTAGTATACCAAAATCAGAGCAGATAAAGATAGGCGATATGAAAGTGACAGTAAACTCAACAAAAAGGCTTTGCATTGTTTAGTACTCTCCCTTTGAATTAATTGTCGGTTGAAAACAGAACCTTTTTAAAACTAAACACAATCTGATACAGATCACTCGACGCTAGAGATCGGGGCATTTGGCAACGAGGGTGCGTTTTCTAAACGACGACACTCTTCCGCCCATCCATAAGGCGTTGTTGATCTTTTCCTTTCGCCAATTGCACTCTCAAGTGAGTAACGTGCGGAGCGGAGATTTGAGTGGTCCATTACGATGGACGCGTGTGCCATGTTAGCTGCGCCGCCTGTGACTGCCGGAGTTGTCGAGGCAGGCAACAACCACAAATGACGAACGGCAAGCGACGGTAAGTTTGCCTGGTGACACCTTCGACAGGTAAAGATAAATCGATTCATACCTTCCAGGACGCTGATTCCCGCAGCAAGACAAGCAAAGACACATCCACGTATTCTCGGTTCAGACCACCGGACGGTCATATTGACAGGTTACGTACGGTAAGCGACAATAAGGGACTGCAAAAAATATGTTCTGTAAGTGACTGAAGGATTGCCTCGCGGCACATGGACAGGTAAAAAAATGCATTCACACCTTTCGGGACGCTGGACGCGCCCGTCACAAGACACATCCAAGTAGTTTCGATTCAGGACACTGGACGGTTAAAGTGGCAGGTTCTAAAAAAGTTGAATATCGCCATTACCGTATCGAAGTTAGGGCTGCGAGGGATTTAGTGGTTTCAATAGCGTAACAAAAATGGTATTGTAAAAATGCATTCAATTCATGTCGAAAAGCATGTAAAAATATGAAAATATATTCTTTTAGAAAGGAATTATAAATGCAGCCTTACACGTTTAAGGTAAACTGTCAAAAAAACCTAATCTCATTAATTTTTAATCACATTTTCATTTAAAATCGCAATAACTTAAATTGAATTGAGAGAATAAATCGTGTGATAATTTTTAATACAGGTTTAAAAGAGCAATTTTATTGAATTCTAGCAACATAAATACGAGTAAATTGCCTTCATACGAACATTTCCCCAATGAAAAGAGTGACAGACAATAGGAACAACCGCAGCTCCAGCACATTACTTCCAATGTTTGTGAAATATACGCGAATCATTTCAACACGTTACTTGCTGATCTTGCTTCATTAAGGTTTGGACTCATTAGTGTTGAATTAACTCACGTGACTGAACAGGACAATCCGCCGTGCATTTTGAATAGGCATAGCAGAACAACAAAACATAGAACCGACCAACTTCAGGGGTAAGGAAACAAACGGAGACATGAAAACGAGACAACTTGAACCGAACAGCAACAACAAACCTGAGCGTCTACTACAGCAAGAGCCCAGCAACTAGAATCGGACGACAAGAAGAACCAGTCAACAACAAGAACCGAACAAGAAAACAGCGTGACCGAAAGGGAATCTTCTGAGCCCATCCCTAACTCCCAACAATTGCCGCGTTCCGCGAGGTCCTGCCGACGTCAGAGATGGAGAAACCGCGCCGCTGCCCCAGCGCGAGGCCGCGGGAAGTGGGCCATTAGGCGCTCTCGGGCCGCGCCGCGCAAGCGTCGCGCGTCCGACAAGCAGCGGCGGCCAAGCGGAGGGCGACGCCCGCGCGGGCGCGCTGGGCTGGGCGGCTCTGCGGCCGCCACGTCCCCTTTAACACAACAGGCTGATGATTCAATCAATTTGCAAGATGCCCCAGGAGGGGAGGGGCACGGCACCAGAGGACTCGGCGGAGGTCAGCGCTCCGGCGCGCCCGCCAACTCGCCCAAACTCTCGCCCAACCGCTCGCCCAACCGCTCGCCCAACCGCCCTTCCAACCGCCTGTCCAAACGTCCATCCATCCAACTGTCTTTCCAACCGCCCATTCAACCGTCCATTCAACCGTTCATCCAACCGCCCACTCAACCCTCCATCCAACCCTCCATCCAACCCTCCATCCAACCCTCCATCCAACCCTCCATCCAACCCTCCATCCAACCCTCCATCCAACCCTCCATCCAACCCTCCATCCAACCCTCCATCCAACCCTCCATCCAACCCTCCATCCAACCCTCCATCCAACCCTCAATCCATCCGCCCATCCAAGCGCACATCCAACCGCCCATCCAACCGCACATCCAACCGCACATCCAACCGTCCATCCAACCGTCCATCCAACCGACCATCCACCTGCCCATCCAACCGTCCATCCAACTGTCCATCCAACTTTTTAATATCTCACAATTTTTCATACATCACATCACACCGAATTATATGTCTTGTCATTATTAACAACAAAAAACCGTAGCTTTCGTGAATAAACACATCATCAGCAATATTGGTTAGTTGTATCTGAATCGTTATACTGCCCATCCAACCGTTCGACCAACAGCTCGCCGAACTTCCCCCTGTACCAAAAACCCAACCGCTCGACCAACTGTTCGCCCACACGATCGCTCAACTGATCGCCCAAAAGCTCGCCCAACCGCCCATTCGCCCTCCCATCCAACTGTCTCCCCCCTATACCGCCCTCCAACTACTTACCAACCCGCCCAACCGCTTAACCACCCAACAATTTATCCATCTAGCTTAACCACCCAACAATTTACGCTCTACCACCCTACTATTCACCCGATCATCCAAAGGACCAACTGCTCTGCTTGCTGCTTAACCACTAAAACGCCCACCGACCTAATCGCCACAAAAAGCCACCACAACGCGGCGGAGAATTGCTCTGAGACACCAGCAAAAACGACAAACCCGACTCGGCGCACTTTGTTGTGCAAAAATCATCGTACGCAGCTAAAAGCCAGAACCGCTACTGCTAGAAAATTAATATTGTTGTTCCAAAATGTATTCAGAGGAAGTTTGAAAGTTCCGTCCTGTGGTGTTTATACCAGTTATGCAACATGTTTACATTTAACCGAAGTTGCGACGACGGCATAATGAATAGAATCGTGATTTTTGGGTTACGGTTTAAAACTCATACTCAAAGCCTAAGAATTCTTTCCGACTGCAAACGGTTTGGTCTTCTGATCTACCGAACACTTATTCTTATTTTGAGGAACTCATAATTTGCTCTCAGAAATACTAATTTCTTATCGACGACACAGAGTATCTAAATAGGGAAGTCATTGAGTTGCTCATCAAATGCCTCGATCTTATCAATATTGTGGTTATTGCAGATATCCCTTAGATATGCAAACAAAGCAAACGAAATTTTTTTACTTTTTGACAGTGTGAATTGTAAATATTTGTATGCAACGAAAAGGACCCACTATACTTTGAATTTACGCCATTCAAATACAAGAATAATGTGGAAAACGAGACAATCCATATGAAAAGTTTTCTGATGTGTTGTCAGATAGAGACAATATGAGCTTATAAGTGCATATTCCAATGTGTAATTGTAAATTTTGGCAACTTCAACTAGAAACAAGATGAATTATTGTAACTCATTCTAACCATGCAAACTAATTCAAAGGCCGTTCATTCGAAATCAAAAGCTCAGCTTGCTACATGCAGCCTGAGTCCTCGACAAACAACCAGTGCTAAATGTGGTTCTCCAGCCCTTTGGCTGCACGGAGTTGCTGAGAACTACTGGGCTTCATTGCCGTCGCCACACACACAAAGCCCTATTCCGAGCGACGCTTACTGTGACACACGTAGCTACGTGCTAGACAAGTTCGTATTATCAATCTTGTTTTTACAAGTATGCTAGAATATGTGCGATAGTTTGTACTAGAATTATATTACTATAAATGACTTGAATAAGTTTTTGAAATTTGATTATGCATGCTTGCCCAAGCATAATAGAAGCAGTGGACCTTTCACACAAATGTTACACAAGAGAACATTAGTGTCAGTTGTTTGTTTCTTCATTAGAATGGCGCTTTCAGAACAAATATCAGAAGTAGTGTCATTATAAGAACGTTTTACTCTTCAAAGAGCTCTCTTTGGCTTTATAACTTTGCGCTATGAGTGAGTATCAAGATTTACTTGCTTTCATTCTCGCCTAGGAAAGTCACTAGCATCTTTGGAGTATTATGTGCAAAGACTATATTTGTGAGACAAAGAGGAATGTAGGACATGTAGATTCGAGAACTTCAATATCATTGTTCCTTTTTGGCAATTGAATCTTTTAAATTTTGATAAATATTTAAGAGACCTACATCATTTTATTATATTTCTATTATTCTCTATATGTTCTAAAAGTTTTATATTCCGTCAATCACTTCACAATATAGTCATTAACTCACATCTTTCTCCCTTTATTTATATTTCAAAGAATCCATTCAAGATTTATTTATTGTGCTTATACATTTATATATTAATATTATTTAAAATAACTTGTTTCCCTCTTTATGACCGTTTACAATGTCATGTAGCCTATACAATTCGTATAGGTTTCAATCATATTATTCGTTTTTTTCTCAGTATTAAACCCGCGCTGTTTTTAAACACAAAGCGACATCGTACGGCCGAATTAGATTGGTGATAATCACTCATTTCCATTTTGATGTAACTTTCATGATCGGAGCAGCCGGCCTCACGATTTCGCTTCCAGAAGCCTCATTTTTTGTCACTACGAAACTACAAAACAACACTTCTACAGTTTTCATATTTTTGCTCTGATTTACAAAAACTTTCATTCAGTCTATGAAAAGTGAAAATCAAATTTCAGTTTACATGAAGAAACAATGTTTTGATTACTATTTTAGAACATACATTTGTTGAATATTGCATTATTCAACTCGAAATCATGTACTCGCCGCAACGATAAATGGCCTAGAATGTAAAACAGGAAGATTTGGACAGGTTATCCGCTTAGAGGGAGGAATATTGACAAACAATTCAGCAAGCATATCAGTTCGACAGCACAACAGTCTACTATATCAAAACGACGAAAAAGCCATATATCCCAAATGCGGTTTCCCTTTATGAGAAATGGAACGAAATCGGTTTTCAATGAATCATCGGATCATCCCTAGGGCCGACCGTAGAGCGCGCGCCAAAACCCCAAATACATAAATGGGAAAAGAGTGTTTTCATTCTCCTACATAACGATTTTTAATGTTTTACGAATTTGTGTTGTCTGTTTTATATTATAATGCGCGCATAATTTTTTTCAAAGTAGCAGCGTTGCGTGTTTTTAACACAATTATCAATAACTCATCTTGTGTTCGTTCATCAAAAAATTATCCAATTCGAAACTCAGATCGGCTGCCTCTGCCAAACAGTGTAAATATATTCTGATTCACATTTATATTTCATTTATTTCCAGTACACGTCACGAGAGTCAATAGAAGGTATTCATGTCTAAATTGTCACTTTCTTGTGAGTGTGGTATGATTTGTATGAAGTTATGTTTATTTGGAATGTTTTATGGAGATCTACGTTGTTAGCATGCCCGTTGACCTTGAAATCGTCAAAGAGAGGAAAACTGATGGAAACAAATACAATAAACAATCGACCAGCGCTGCAGTAGAATTCTCCAGACAGCGGCTGAATTAGATTTAGTTATAGACCAAGTGTCGAAAATCTAGTTCTGGCGGAACTGAAATTCAATGACCTCTCTTTCAGAAATCCAGAAGTAGCAACAGTTGTTGCATTGAGATACAAGTATTCAATTGCAAACTATCGTAACAATGAAAGTCTTGAGGAGAAAACTGATGCCCCAAAGTGGTGCCTAAATTCATTACTGGACTCCCTTTTCTTTCTTTTTACCTCATCTTTAAAATATACTAATAACTAAAATAATTTTTTACTAGTATACATTTTAAAACATTTTAAATATGTTTTATAAACGAGTCGTCTACTTTTTAACTTAACAGTTACATTGTGTTCCCGGATATTACGATACTCATCTCAATCAGCTATTTCGTCATGATATTTATGACAAGCAAAATGTCTTCGACAGTGTTAAAATACCCTCTACTTTCTGCGACTACAACGAACCAAATTCATTCGCTGTTAATCCCTGTATTCCCCTTCTACCTTTCCACACGCAAGCTACCTGCCTTACTGTCCCTATTGCTCTCTCTTCACCACCACGAGATCCAGAAACACGCGGCAAACATGTTCATGTAATGAGTCTAATTATTCTCTCTCGCTATGCACTTTACCGAACCGAATTTCGAGGAAGGATGTTCGCGATTACAATTTCTCGGTGGACGTCGACAATCCAAAAGATGTCACGTGACAACCGGCTTGTTTGGCCTTGCGCTGGGGTATTCTTTCGACCATTACAACGCCCTCTTGTGTTGCCATCGTGGGTCTCGTGCCGGCGCCAATCACTCCCGGATTTGACGTCCACCCGACGCGACGCCGACGCCTCCTGGCGTCGAGCGCTGGCGTTCGCGATAGTCTTGTTAGCGGCCGCTGCCGTAATTGTGCAGCCGCCTGGAGCCACGGGGAAATCCCCGGCTCTGGACGCCCAGCGTGGCGAGGTGCATGCCTGACTACAGGGATTCCTGCCGACCCCCACCAACACAATCATCGTCCCGCCGCGCCGCTGGGTCCACTACCGCCACTCTCCCCAGTCGCAACACTCCCACTCCGCGGTCTCCATCGCAGTGTCTCTTTCACAGCCCGCTCTCGACGTCCGCTCTCGACGCCCGCTCTCGACGCCCGCTCTCGACGCCCGCTCTCGACGCCCGCTCTCGACGCCCGCTCTCGACGCCCGCTCTCGACGCCCGCTCTCGACGCCCGCTCCCGACGCCCGCTCTCGACGCCCGCTCTCGACGCCCGCTCTCGACGCCCGCTCCCGACGCCCGCTCCCGACGCCCGCTCCCGACGCCCGCTCCCGACGCCCGCTCTCGACGCCCGCTCTCGACGCCCGCTCTCGACGCCCGCTCCCGACGCCCGCTCTCGACGCCCGCTCTCGACGCCCGCTCTCGACGCCCGCTTCCGACGCCCACTCCCGACGCCCACTCCCAACGCCCACTCCCAACGCCCGCTCCCAACGCCCACTCCCAACGCCCACTCCCAACGCCCACTCCCAACGCTCACACCACTATGTCCACCACGGCTCTTACCGTCTCCATTTTTAAGGCCCACTGTGTCTCTTCCATCGCCCTCACCGCTCACTCTCACCACTACTGCCACTACCCTTATCCCCTCCACCGGCACCGCCACGCCCTTGCCCACGATTCCCCCACCCCCCACGTCGTTGCCACCGTGCCGGACTCAGTCACCGCCCGCGCTTCCACCACCGCACCTGCCCATTCCTCCACCCCCTCTCACGCTCCCACCCCCGCCCACGTCCTTTCCTCCACCCCCGCTTCCGCCACTTCTTGCCACCCTGACCCTGTCCTTGCATCGCCTCCGCGGGCATTGCCGGCGCCGCGATTATCACGTCCGCTCGCTCAAGGTCGTCTGACATGTGCGGGCGCGAGCTGCAGGTCATCCCGCGCCCGTTTCACCTCTGACACAACGCATTCTGCCCGCTGAGGAGACCGCCTACACTCGCAGAAAGCTTCACTTAGAATGTTACATCATAAGTTCAGCAAGTGAAATACCGCTCTTAAAATTTTCAATGAATGGTGATTTTTTACCTGTTCATTGAAAGGGCACTGACACACAAAAGCGCTATCTAGAGCGCGAGATAAATCAATGGCGCGACAGAATCAGAAGTGTACACAGTTGAAAAGGCAGGTAGTTTTCAAAGGTCTGATTCCGTAATTATGTAAAAATGTTCTACCTATTAAAGCGATGTTAACGTTCTTGGTATTCAATTTCCACCACCCTACCGCCTTGTTGAAGAGGTAATTATGTCAGAAATATGTTCAACGCAGTAGATATTTTCATAGGTTACCTTGTTTCTGGGTAAGAAGTGTATTTTAAAATTAAATTATTCGAAAGAATTGGCATATTGACGAGTTAATCAAACCCGGGTTATATGTTATGCTCAACTAGGCACAGAGCAGGAGACCCAGGTTCGATTCCTGATCAGAATGCCAATTCTTTGAAAAATTTCATTGTTATTGCTAATATTTAGACCCGGTGACGCGCTTGGCGTACTGAATTCGCTGAAAGACGCTCTTCGAAGCAACTGTAGAATGTACACACGAGATACGTTTGAGCAAGGTTTAGATAACTAAGTTTGTTTTATCATGAATATTTAGGTTGACTTTCATTTTCCGTGCTTATCTATTATACAGTAAACAATTAACACTAATATCAATATTTTGATACAGTTGAGGGCGCTTACTACGTTGAGTTTCTTTGTAAGGCTCCAGTGAACGCCGAACAAGCACATTGCGTACCTCAGTGGCTCGAGACGTGTCACAAGGAGGTAAAATATTCATCACGTAATCATATTATTCATTTGTTTCTTGCGACTTTTTAACATATCGTGATCAATTTACCAACATACGATTGAAATTATTTTCCGTATTTCTGTTGTATTAATCTTAACCAAATTTTGCCAGCGACAATGCTGAAGAAGCGCCTGTAAAAACATTGAATATATTCATACTGTACTTTTTGTGGTGTCGATGTCGACTACAATAATGCATGTCGTTGAATTCACTTTTATTAATAAAGATTAACATTATTGGTTCGGTCACACGTCTTGCTTTGTGATTCTAATACAAAAGATTGTAGAGTTGAATGTATGTTTGGTACTCATAAGAAACTGTGTTCCTTCGATTATCCACGGCCAATTACTTTCGTCATGTTAATGTTCATTTAGTCTGTCATCTTTCGAGGAACCGAACATAATGTAACATACGTTCCGACGCAAGCAGAGAACTATTTAAATCATGGCGCATTTATGTACTACATGTTGTTTTTCGCTTCACATCTAATAATGTAAACTAGTGATCACATTTAAGTACTATATGCAATGACGGGTGTCAAGAACAAATTTCACATCAATTGGGCTAAAATCTAATATTATCCTCTCAAAACAACATCCTGTAACGAGAAGGACCAAATGCGTAAAACTAATGTTGTTAACACCCAAGAAAGATTGATTTTTGATTGTTTTTTCGTGTTTCCGAGCGCGTCAACGGCTTTGGTCATTGGTCCCGTAAGTGTAGTGCATGTTTCTCTCTCTCTCTCTCTCTCTCTCTCTCTCTCTCTCTCTCTCTCTCTCTCGGGAGATGGTGATCTTCCCCCACTGGATAGCGAGATCCGGCGCCGACCTACCATCGGCTAGTGGGGTTTCCCCCTAACCAGGACTCTCCCACCAGTGGGGCACCGCCCCAGCCGGGACAAACTCTAAGCTCCCGACCGGTCTCCCTGAATATGTGGTAGTGTAGTGCATGTTAGTGTGAGTGTGTAAGGGAAGAGGATAGGACAAGGAAGAGGAAGGAGAGATCGCGCGTGGTCCTTGGCTCGTTTGTTAGGGTACTACACCGACATTCGCCTGATGTTGATCGGAGAAACCACGGAAAACTACCGATCAGAGCAGCCGGCCGCCAGAATTCTCCTCCAGACAGCAACTGAATTCGACCTAGCTGAAAAGCTAGTGTCAAAAATCCTGGAACGTAGGACCTCCCGGTCAGAGGCGCTGCAGTGACATCAGTCGATGCACTGAGCTACCGCTCCCGGTCCCACGAAAGGCAGCATTGCCGAATAGGAGGGACTAAAAAAGGAAAAGGAAAGAACAGCGAGTCCAAGGGGCGTGAGAGGCCGTGTGCCGGGCCCGGGAGCCGGTGGCGCGGGCGGCGCTGCGTTTCGGCCGAGGCCTCGCCGCTTCGGTTATTGGCGCACGTGAGGCGGGTGGCGGAGCGGCCGCCCTCCGCTGGGATTGCGCTGTTATTGCTGGCGCACCTCGCGGCGGGCATTTATAATTGCAAAGCGCCCTCGGCTCGCGGCGACAACGTGCGGCAGCGCAAGCGACGGACGCGGAGCTCAACACAAATTGGCAGGGGCATGGATTCTAATTGTATTATTGTTATTGTTATTACTATTATTATTATATATATACATATATTATAACGATTATTGTTATTACTATTATTATTTCTTATTTGTTACTATTACTACTATTGTTTGATTTACTCACATTTTTTACAATAGTATTTGCAATATTATGCATCGGCTCTGGGGAAGAGTATTAATGAACATTTATCACAATTCTATGTTTTCATTTGCGAGTAAATGTTCAAAAATAAGTAAATAAAAAAATAATGAAACCTGTAAAACGACACGCATATTGAAAGAGTACGTTTCCTTTGCTTATTATTCCCGTTCTCTCTGGAACATGTATCCTATATTATAGATTTCCGCATCTTCATTAATTTTTTTGTAATGCAATTCTTTATTATTATTATTATTATTATTATTATTATTATTATTATTATTATTGTTATCATATCATTAAGTAATTTATTTTTTTGACGTATACGGGAACTCTTGAGAATCGCATGGAAACAATTTCTGCAGTAGTCAATTTCCATATAAAATAAAATAACGTAGAGCTGGATCATTGTCCACTCGAGATCATTTTTGAGTTAATATCATATTACGTCTCTAAGTACAAAGCTAAGGACAAATATTGTAGGTCTTTGTAAAACAGATCATACTTTCTCTCGAAAGCAAACGATATCGCTTCGTACGTAATTTGACCTTTACAAACTTTCATGTTTGCTTTTTCGAAGTTAGAAATCCTCGACAAACAATATGTGTGCAATAAGCCATTTATATTCTCTTTTTAAGCCAATATTTGAATAACCTATATTTTCATGTACAAACTCTCTTTCGTTAAATTTGTTATTTGATGATGTACAAAAAAATCGTAATGTGAGGGCAAATATATTTGAAACTGATATAATTTTAAATTATGATAGTTATCTAAGTATATTTATTAGTTTTGAAATAATTTTATCTCAAATATCTAACGTTTTAACTTCATTGCTGAGAAACAATTAAAACTAATGTTATAATTTAAAGAATAGATGTAGTAATTGTTTCAATTTTAATATCCACATTACAGTCTAGGGATTACACACATACACAATATGAATTAGTCGAAAATGATGTTTGAAAAAAAATCGGGAGCTGGAAGATTTCATTTGCAACAGTTTTACTCGCAGGGTTAGCGATTACAGATGCCTTTGTTTAATCGGACTGGCAAAAGACTGACATTGTGGGAATTCTGATTTGGTGTTGTTGACGTTCTTATCAGAAGAAATAAAAGAGGTCATGTTATAGTCAGTCATATGATATAGTCAGAGATAGTATGTTGACGAAGATGACCTCTTTTATTTCTTCTGAAAAGACTGACATTTGTCAGGAATCACGAACGAGCCCTAACTCTCGCTCTGGGACGTGTTCCCGGTACAGATCCTATAGTTTCCTTGTGACTCCCAGCTGGATGGTCCCCTGTCTCACAAGCGGTCGCAAGCATTCACAAAGTGGGCAGTGTCACCAAATAATGAAAACGTGGCCAAAACTCCAAAAAATGTTTGGTTGGGATAATTCGAAAATGACAAAATATTCCAATTGACAAAATAAAAAATGGTGTTAGTGTGACAAGGTAGTACGAGTATCTGATTCTGCTTCAAATTACATCGTGCTACAATCTTTGGAAAAATAACTACTATAAATATCACTAGGGTAGGAGGAAATATGGGTACATAATGAGTTAACGAAACTTCACACAGCGTCCACGAAGGGGATATTTTTACCCATTCCGTAATATCCGTCTGGACAATCACAAACGTACGTGGCCACAGGCCGGCGGGAAATCTTTTTACGAATATTCTCACTAACCGGATCTTAGTTTTCATCTGGATATAGTCCTTATCTTCAAGGTTTGCATGCGAATTCATGATTCGCTCTCTAATCATGAGATGAGCAAATGCGGTCGTGTAAAACTGTCATGTATTCTGAGCGTGTTTGTGGCCCTTATGTGGTTTGAGGTTTTTGACATGGAATTTAAGTCTATCACACCAATTCTTGTCAGTGTTAGCCATGAGTCATTGTTTATCGTCAATGGTTTTTGTATTGAGGCGCCGAAAAGCAAAACTATTCTAAAAACAGACTGCAGCTGCTAAAATATTTGTACGTCGTCCTGCAGAACCTGACGAAGTTTCTTAACTTAGAGAAGCCAAAACATCTTATACTTGAATTGTATTTCTGCATGAAAATTTGAAAAAAGTTAACAAGTTACCAAATTCAAGTCCATCCCAGGAGAAAAGCAAGGAACGGCAGAAGAAGAAGAGGCGATAAATGGCTCGATGGCGTAAGACTGTTTTTACGAAAATGACTAATAAACATTAACAGAACGCGAGAGCGCCAAAGAGCTGAAACGTGGGAGGGGGCACCAAGCACCAATAATGAACTGATGATTGCTTGATTGTGTCGATCAGTTCAAGCACGATTAAGATCCACGCAGTATTTATTTGGCGATCCGAGAGAGGCCGCGTCCTAGGCACGGATGCCAACATTTCAGCCGTCATGCTGCGAAAACTCATTTCACCCTGAAGAAGGTCGCAGCGTGACGGCCACAACTTTTAACATCTGTGCCTCGGCGTCTCCCGAACAGCCAAGATGAAAGAGACTCCGACCGCGGAAGCCTACGATTTCAAGACCCACTCGCTTCCCCATAAATCGTGACCAGTAACTAATGGAAGAAATTTTCGGTAGTTGTGTGCAAATGTAATGTGTAATAAAGAAGTAACGGTGTTGTATATTTACTACACACATTAATTTTTTGGTCGCTGTCTGGAGGAGAACTCTAGCGGCCGGCTGCTCTGATCGATAATTTTCCATGGTTCCTCCGATCAACACCAGGCGAATGCCGCAGCAGTACACTAACAAACGGGCCACGGACCGCGCGCGATCTTTCCTTCCCATTCCTTGTCCTATTCTACTCCTTACTTACACACAGTTGCAGTGACATGCACTACAGTACCACTCAGGTTGGAGCTTAGTGCTTGTCGCGGCTGGGGCGGTGTCCCGCTGATGAGACATACCTGGCTGGGGAAATACCCTATAGCCGACGGTAGGTCGGCACCGGATCTCACATCCAGCGGGGGAAGATCACCTCCTTCCGCAATAAAACATGCACTATATTTTCGGGACCAACGATCTTATCCGTTGACGCGCCCGGAGTCACTAATCAACCAACCAACATATTTTTTTGTCCAGGTTTTCATTATTTGGTCACAACGTGCGGTCGTTCGCACTTGGAGGCTGTAAGCCTCTTACACGCGGTTTAAAGCCGCGGGAAAACGTCGCACTTCTCGACCCCGCCGCCGAGCGCCGGCTAAAAGCAATGGCTCCCGCTGGGCTCCAATTTGCTCACTTCACCTGCCCACGGAGATGTAAGCCGCCCCGCACTCACGTCTGCGGGCGCCGACTACATTCAACGGCGAGTTACTAACGTGACCGCCCTCTTCCCTGCCAGCTCACTAAGTAGCTTTAGCCGGCGGGCTGGCTTTGTCGGGAATCGAGTGCGGTTCTAGCCACAAGAATCAACCACATAGAGTTCAAACAGAACTTATTCAGAAAGATATGCTCTGAAAAAATGGGGGTGCTGAGAAAAAATTAAAGGACAAATAATAAAAATAAATTACACATATATTCAGTCTTTAAGAGTTATCCAATACAAAAGACACCAGGTTCGATTCTGAAAGTAAGTGTCCGTAATTGATGCAGTAGTTCCATGATTACGTGTTTCTTAATAATGGAACAGTCCGGCTATTCAATATTGGGTTTCAGTATGAGCCTAATTTTGCTTTAAAAACAATCATTTACAAAATGAAAAATGTTTGCTTTAAGTCCAGAAACTCCATTGGTTTTAATGAACTCCAAACTAAAAAGCTGACGTTATGTATTAAAGATTAAAAGTATTAAAGAGATTTGAAGAAAATTAAAATGTCAATATGACTATTCATTTATTGTAATAACTGCATGTGTTAATTAAAAGTATTTCACGAACTTCAAGAGACACAGCACGATCAATCCCCAAAATATTTTCAGTAATCAATTTGTTTCAATTTTTCAGAATTATTAAACAAACAGTATTTTTCAATTACTTGATTCCCATCTCCTGCAAGTACGGAGACGGGAAACCCATTGATGCAATTCTAAACAAATACCTGTTTCTGTCCCGCTTTTCCAATGTTTCCCCATGTTTCAAGAGCTTTGTAAACATTGCACAAAGCCGATATTACTTCAGGAGACAACTGAAAATATTTTTGAAATGAAAAGATCTCTCTAGGCGACACTAAACATTGACTACAATATAGAATGTCTTTTATAGTTAGAAAAATAGAAATTCTGTCATATGGATAATTATAAATTAATTGAGGCGCCCAGTGAGAGAGGAATCTAACACACAAAATTCAAAATATCGCTTTATGAAGGTATTCAATTACGAACACATTGAATATATCAATAAATTTATGTTTTGAATTTTATGGGTTAGCTCCCACTCTCACTACATGCCTCAATTATATTTACCAATCACAAAAATGTATATTGGAATTTATTGTGAGTTTTACTTCATAATATTAGCGTGTGTTTAAAATCTTTGGCCTAGTTTCTAAGTTAAAAAACAAAGTCAGTCAATTGGGTTCAAGGTGCAATGGAGCAACATTGAACGACTGCTGTAATACAACTTCACAATTCCGACGATTAGGTAAATTTTGGCAAAGCTAGAGCACCTACAACAGTAGAATAATTCTCATTCGGAGCGTTTTTATCTCAAAAAGCGCGTAACCGGGCAAAACACCAACCAATAAAACAGACGACAAACTAACAAAGCAAATATTAAGAGAAGTTTTCCCATACGTGCATGCAATTGGGTTTCAAGAAAAGGGGACAGACGCATTGCCAAACGCCAATGTTTGATGGTAATTCAAAATTTTGAGAGCAAGAATGGAGTGACAGCTTTATGTATGCTGAACCGACTGCAAGGACTTGTATGTCAGGCCGAATTGAGCAATTGCGCCAAAGCAAAGAAAGAAATGTGGTGTTTTTTGTTTGGGTTGCGAATTGGTTATCTTTGGACCACGCAAACGTGCCATTCCACCCACCGAGATCCAGTCATAATTTCCCGGAGGTAAGTACACACGACTTATTCGGAAAGGATAAGCCTTTCTACTGAATCCATTTTTACACCTCAGGGTTGTTAGCCCTGGGGGATGAGTAATAAAATGATGATGGTGATGATGATGACGATGATGATGGGTGAAATGACAATTACCAAAAAACCGACACACAAAACGTCCATGACCAATCAGAAAACAATTGCTCGGTTTTTAATGCTAAAAATAGAACGAACAATGTAAATATCTAAAAAAATATAAGAGTGATGAAAACACTTGTTTATTTATTTTGACTTTTTCTCTGTTATTGACAGATTGTCAAAATATAATCAAAATTTGTCATATAAAGATTTTAGTATATTTTTACAACCTATTTACTCTTAACGTGTTTATTTAGATAATTTTTATTTTAGTTTGAAGAGGTAATTACATTCGAGTTGAAAATCACTGATCAAATATATTTTCAACGTCCTCTTTGCGACCGACAAAAACCACATGTGATTATGTTTTGTGGTAGAATCAAGGCAGGCGTGGATATTCACGGAAATCGGCAATTAAAATCGTTCCACGCGTGTGTGTATTATAAGAGCGTTTCGGTTTATTGCTGCTGATGGAACTGACGGTTGCGCCAGTTGTGCCCAGACGCGCGAACTTGTGAGGTCACAGAACTTTTCGCGTAAGGATTAACAGAAAATATTTAGCAGGAGACGCGAGCAGGAGACACGCATTATGTTCAGAAATACGAAAGGATAAAAGGTGTTTTATGCTTTTTTATTTTATTTATGTTATTTATTTTACGCCAAAAAAGTAAAAAATCTGTGTGATGTGCTATGAGAAGAAGTGAATTCTGTGCACGTTTTCGAAATACCGTGATCCCTACCCTAAGCCATATGCTACTTAAATTTTGAATACAGAAAAAGGAGCGCTTTTTGCAAGGATTATTCACAAAAGTATTTGTTTCCATGTAATAAAATATATTTTCAAGGGTAAATCAGCAATAAATTTGAGCTATTATTTGTAATCATGTCCTTCGTCAAGGAATAACACTTCCTGCCACGACAACATGGAGAACGATGATTTGAATAACTATATTTCCCACTGAAGTTTAGAAGATATGCACAGATAATTAAGTAACATTTATGTCCAGAAGCAAAACAAGGGGTCATCTCTGCATTTGCTCAAAGGATCAGGGAAACTGGACGATAAACCTGATCGAGATTGGGTCATTGACCCCGAGGATGCGGTACAAGACTTGTTACAGGTTGTTTAGAATTATACAGTCCAAATTCTAAATAATACATTAAATATCACTGTTATAATTAATGTTACTTTCTTTTTGACGCTCAGTATAGTCTCTAATTGTATAGAAACAGTTGTACAGCAGAAACGATTTCACATGGGATATAAACTTTTCTATCAAATTTAATCGTTTGATGTCATCTGAAAAAGTGTGTTAAAATTATGTACATGTATTGAATTCGAGAATTTTTGGTAGTGAGCTGTTGATACTGTTCCCTGATGAAAATGATTACTACGTCGAATATTATAGTTATAGACTTCGACGTTTTCTGAAAATATATTCCCGCCCTTAAGCAAGGCATTTTTGACAAAAAACACTGAGTCATAAATTAACAGATAAAGCAATGGTAAAATTCTTATATTAATAAAGAGAGGCTTACACGAATCACGTGGGTAGGATTTGGGTATTATACGTACAATTCTTTATTGTAATCTAAAAGTGGGAGATATAAAATGATATTATGCCATACCTCAGGCGGGAATGAGCATTCGCGAAATGTACACAAGGAGCAGTATGAAGGCTGACTGAATTTGAAAGAATTCTGAACGCGTAGCATAATGAACTTAATTTGTGTTAATTTCATTTAAATGGACATTCCATTTGAGGTTTGACTGAATTGAGAAACCTAAATATTTTGTTGCCTGAACATCAATGGTACATCGTTCATTTTGAATGGAGAACAGAATTATTTATTTGAAATGAAAGACTGCATTAAACCCGTTATTTATTTAGTATTAATTTGTTATTATGGAATGAAATGTGTTTAAAAAACTCAAAATCAAAATCATATGGAAATCAATCCAGTTAACCATGTATCAAGGAGATGATTTTAGAAAGAACAATAAGGAAGCCCATACCTAATTGTTTAAGAAATCGGAGAGAGAAGTAAATAATGAGCTTCTATACCAGAACATTATTTTTACTCTCTAGATGATATTTAATGTAGGGCTCTACAATGAATTCCATTTGAAGGTTTTTTTGAAAGCAAAATGATATGGTTGATGACGTCAAAAGCTTTCGAAAAACTTGAAAATATTTCAACAGATGCGTCGTTTTAATCTATTGACAAAACAACATCTTAAGGGAAGAAAAAATATTTGTTTCTATTGATTTTGATTTTGTAAATTCCAGTAAAGAGTCTGAAAATAATTCTTTTTCCAGAAACTTTCCATTCCTATATAGAAAATTCCCTCTCATATTAAAAAAAAATGGCAAAAGAAAATGGTCGTTACCTTTGAATTTCATTTTCTTGCCTTCTTTTGAAAAGGGACTGAATTTGAAATGAATTTGGATTGAAAATGTGAATTAACCAGACAGATGCTCAAACTTTCAATAAAATACCCAGAAACTCAACTACTATTACTATTATTCAAATCACATCACAAAATTTACTGAACCATGTCACAAACACAAACCATGGTACTGCACTGCAAACGTCATTCATTTACCCTCATTCACAGCTCAAATATTTTCACTATATGTTTAGAACATGTTTTAAACGGACCGCCATTACATAAAACTTCTAGTTAGGGCGTATATCTTCATGAAGTCTTCTCGTTTTAAGTAATACACACCATTTAAAGTAAATTTACACTATTTCACTCTTTTGAATCCAGTTTCCAATTGTATATCACAGGTATTTACTTGAATTTCATGGAATAATTTTATTCCGTCTGCGATAAAAAAGTCTGAGGAAAAATGTGGATTAACAGTCAATCAACCACTATCCAATCACATGGCAATGTTTATATCTATTTCATTGTATCGTTGGGTAAAGAATACCGAAGGAAAAGCTATTAAATTGTTGAGACAAGTAGTAAAGGCAGAATATAATATATGACAGAAAGAACATAAACTTTTGCACGAAAAGAGAAAAAGAACGTAGCTTTTCCAATTGACATAAAACAAAGCCTGCCGACACATTACCTAACAGCATCTATGTCCTTCTACAAGAAGCATTTGTGGACGTTCAATTTTACAGTGTATGATCTACTAACATATCAGTCCCCAACGTGTCATGATCTAACTAGTAACATACCAGGTCACACATGTGGGACAGAACTATAGAAGCAAGAGAAACAAATGAAATTGTCTCCTATCTATCCCATTCTCTATTAAACCTGCCATTAAAATACAAGAAGCAACGTTGCAGTTAGACTTATGGTTAGAACATAACAATAAGGTTGTTGCTTAGGTTCCTCTACATAACCAGTTAAATGTTAGAATTACACTAGTTCACAAAATATTAATTAGGCCTAAGTAATCCCTGAAATATGATGTAATGCGAAGATAGAAAGGGCCAATAAACATCATGAAAATCAGTCATCTGATGTTTGGATTCATTTGCGGAGAAATGCCAGGCATAAAACCCTTTGAAAGTAGTTACTAAAAACAATAAAATTGTATTTTTTATTTTAGCTCATTAAGGAAAAGTAATTGTATTTAAAAGGAAGGAGAATAATGGAAAAAGAATTGTATATATTCGAATGAAATTGCTGCACAATGGGCTGGGAAGCAGCAAACCTTTTTAAACATTCGTTGAATCAATCAGACTGTGAATTTAAAACAAATAATTTGACTCGTCGGGAATTACACTCCAGTATACAAATTCAGCAAGCCTTTTACGAAACTCCTCAAATGATAAACTAACAATATCAATGAGAAAAAAAGAAATATATAATTACTCTGTTACCTTTGACTGATTTACATGTTTTTAAGGTGAATTTGGAAGCAAAGGATCAACTTTTTATATACCCTGATATGGAGGAGTGGGTTTCTAACCAAGAAAATGAAAAGAAACAAGCGAATCAGTTATTTTCAAGTTAAGACAATGCAAAATGTATCCAAGTCTTACTCTTCTGTTTCACTTTATTCATCGTCCTTTGTTCTCTAAAATTTTTGTTAGCTTTTATTAAATAAAGCAGAAAATTGAACTATTCTCCACTATATTTTTATTTCTACACCTCATGAATTAATAATAGTATAATAGAAATTAGTAACATTTTTTAGAACTACGTTAGTGGAGAAGTATGGATGTTGGTCAAGTCTTTGGCAAACAGTCGGTAAAGAATTGGTTAACTCTTAATATCTTATTCCCGATATCAGCAATTAAAGTGACTTTGCAGTTATTTTGGGTACTTTTACCAAATTTCATATATTTATTAAGAAATCCTGATTTTACACAATTATGCAAACTTTGAATTACGTGCCCTGAAAAGTGGGTAAATTTGACTTAATCACTTATTATTCACGGCGCATACAGGATACAGACTTGAATTGATCGAGGAAGAAGACAAAAAGTTAAAGCAGAAACAGGAAAACAAAACGTGAAAAAGTCCGAATCCCATTGTGCCACGTGCAGGAAAGAACGCTTCATTTGCAATACAGCATCTCACTTCGTTTGCAATGCGAAGTCAGTACCTTCACACTCTTTCTGATTCGACCTAGTCTGCTCAGCAGTGAAAACCATTTGAATTCCAGTGTCGCCATGTTTCTGGTGCATGAATATGGTCCAATGTGGCCTGGAGATTCAAGCCTAGAGCGATATTTAGGGTAAAAAATATAGGAAGGGGTTCCAAATATAACTCATATTTTTTGTTCTAAAAATTGAATACTGTCTTATATTGTATTTTCTTGAAAGAATTGTTACCTTTAAAATTTTAGACAGTACAGGTTTTTATTTATGCTGTACATATGTTTAAGTCAACATCTAACAGATTCTTGACGGTTTATGTTGTTCTTTGCATTGACTTGACATAAAATATATAATTTAAAATTTTCTACTGTCTAAAATTTTAAAAGAGACATATTCTTTCAAGAAAATCATACGTTTGTTACCGTAACGTCTTCTATACTTATGATTTTATTCTAGATATTGCAAAAGTCTTCTTTTTGCATGAGAATACGAAATTACAGGAAATTACATTTAGTTTTTAATGGCTGGAAATGTGAGAAGTAAGAAAAATCTTCGACGAAAGATCATATGATTTTATGACAATCTATTTAATTTTAAAAAAAAATATTTTTATAATTTAACATTTTATTATTTACATTATGTTAAAAAACGCCATGAACATGTTTTGTATCCTTAATGTTACATGTGTTGTACTTATACATGTGTTGACTGAATTCATATATAACATTTCACACCAAAACTATCAGTCGTGTATTTTAAATAACAGAATTGCTTATTTATGAATTTACTTCCTTTTCCTCACACTTCCTTGCAATAAATCCCCTTTACAAACATATATTTCTTCCAAATATTTAAATACATTTATTGCTCGATGTTCTGAACTCAATTGACATCCATTTGAATTAGAATTAGTCCTCAGCAACGTGGGTTTGTAAGCGTTCAAATATTATAAAATATTGTAGTGTGTAGGTTTTGTAACGGATGAAAGGCCTTTGGTCCAGCCACACAGTATCAAGTAAATTCATTTAGTTATATATGTATTAAATGGCCAGCTAAATCAGAAACAAAGGCGTCTCAAATGGTTGGTTGATTGATTGATTTTTTCGTGTTTCCGGGCGCGTCAATTGCTTTGGCCATTAGTGTAGTGCATGTTTGTTCTCTGGAGATGGCGGTGATTGTCCCCCGCTGGATGGCGAGATCCGGCGCCGACCTACCGTCGGCTAGTGGGATTTTTCTCCTAACCAGGACTCTCCCACCAGCAGGGCACCGCCTCAGCCGGGACAAGCTCTAAGCTCGCGACCGGTTTCCCAGAATATGTGGTAGTGAAGTGCATGTTAGTGTAAGAGGACAGGACAAGGAAGAGGAAGGACATATCGCGCGCGGTCCGTGGCCCGTTTGTTAGGGTACTGCTCCGGCATTCGCCTGGCGTTGATCGGAGAAACCAAGGAAAACTACCAATCAGAGCAGCCGGCCGCTAGAATTCTCCTCCAGACAGCGTCTGAATTCGACCAAGCTGAATAGCTAGTGTCGAAAACCCTGCCGCCGTATGGAGTGGGAACCTAGGATCTCCCGGTCAGAGGCACTGCAGTGACATCCGTTGATGCACTGAGCTACCGCTCCCGGTGCGTCTCAGATGGCCTCGCTAGGCCCACTCCACATCATCGTGTAGAGACCAGTGCCGCTGTCTTTCACCCTCGCGTTCGCTCTCGCACTCATATTTGCGGTGTTTCCCCAGCGGTCGCACCGCCGCATCCGAGGGCAAACAGCCGCGAGGAGCGCCGCTCCCCTCTTCAACAAGAGAGTGCGCTGCGAGCACCAGCAGGCAGCCACGGGGCAGGGGATAATGAAATGGCAACTGCGACGCCGTTCACTGTACAGTGCTCGCCAAAGAAAATGGCTCTTATCTGCTTCCACTTTTATCTCGATGATGCCGGTCTAATTCGGGAAGGATTATACCCGTCATTCGGGAATCAACTACAGGTGAGATGGATTATAAAATTGGTCTTCGATCCCTCAATTAGCTTACACTCAATATTACGCAATATTGTTTCAAGACTGAGCTATTTTGAGAGTAGAAAAAAACACTTGTGCAAAATAAGATAAAGACTTATGAAAACGTATGAAGGGATAGATTTATTATGTTATTTAACTAAGAAACATTACGTTACTGCTTAGCAGTTTGCCGTTGATTCATAACGTTGAAAAGCTTGAACCCGTATCAAATCGGTAAAAATGTTTACACCCCAATCATTAGAGACCGGGAAAATATACAGTATGAAACGTCGAATTATATAGTACATAAATGTGTAATTAGAAGAGTAAGAATATGAAATAAATATGAAAAATCGGACATAATATGTAATATTAAAAATAGTATAGAACTCATTTACATAATACGAAATTGTATTTATAAAAAAATTCCTAAACAATTTTTTAAAATATTACAAACGTTGAAAATTATTTGGAGAACGTAAGTTGATGCACACTTTGCACCATACAACTTTCCCGTCAGTAGTAAAAACTTCATCGATTGGTAACTAGGACTGTTAGCAGCCAGACTCGAAGAAATACAAGCCGTCACACAAATCGGCGATATCGACGACGAGCAAATAATCGCTGCAGCGTGCAGCATTCTCATCGAAGAGTTACACGTCGGCGGTCGGTAAAGTTCTTCTAAGCTTAAGGTTAAAGGTCACGAATTGCGGTATCAGTGATGCTTTTCAATCTAAACGTGAAAATGATCTCAGTTCTTGACGCGCACTTCCCGCCACTGAGACACTGAAGCAGGTATGCCGGACTGTGGGTCATCGGATCGTGTATTCACCAATAGACACCAATATAATAGAGTAGAAAAAATGATGATTTTTTAAAAACACTTCTTTTTGTATAAAAATTGTAATAGCATTGAGGAAACCGATAGAATACAAAAATATTTTGTGAAAATTGGAAAATATGTAAAATATGTAATATTGGACTAAATATGTAAAAGTATAAAACGAAAAACTCGGGTATTGAATTAGGATGGCGACGATTTGCCAAAATTACAATTTTGAGAACGGTAAGTAGAAAGACAAATATTTAATTACATAAAAATCCGGTCACTACCAATCATATTTGTTCAGATACAAGCAAAGAAAAATTTGTCAATTGTCTCCGTTTCGTTTTTCGAGAGCGAATAACAACCACCCTGTATCTAAACGGAGAGCGGCGATGTCGGCAACAACACGGAGGGAGACAATTCTCCTGTCAACTCTTCGAAAATGGATGCTGAAAAATTTCAACGCGTGTTTGCGGAAGCAAAATAGACCAGTCGAGTCGATCAGAGGCGCTTCTTATTTCGAAAATGTTTGTTTAACTAGTAATATTCCGTTCAGAAATAGGCTGTGATGAAATCATAATATCACGCAAAACACTCTAGATGAATCTGTGACTTCGAAGAGCAAACAGGTAGAAGGCCTACTAGCTACTATCCTACACATGTAAATTAAGTAAGGTGTATTTGTCCACCTGGCACTCTGGTTCATCATTTGGGAAAAGTAGTCATATAATAAGCACACGACTTTTCGTTTATTATGTTGATCTGCAACAAGCTTACGTATTACTTAAACTACCAATATCGAATTTTTAGATGTTATTGTACTGCTATCTTCTATTCCTGATTTTAATACTCGATTCCGTGTTTCGTGTGTGAGAAAGATATACAAGCTGAAATGTGAAGTACAAAAAGACAATCGATCTCACATATTTTCGAAATGAAAGTTACTGAAAACAACACACGGAAACAAAATGCTTCTCTTTTGAATGTTATTGCCAAAACAAAGACACACAAATCAAATATTCATCGAACTACCATTAAAAATCAACTCGCAGACGTTTTCACGCGTTTGGAGTCAACAATATTCGAACAGAAAAACTTTAATTTCTTATCTGAAAAAGTGAAATATAGTATGGTTCAGAAACACAGAATAAAGGAAAAGTGCGAGCGTCGCAGTACATTATAAAAATCATGTAAGACATACTTCAGTAATTAATGATAGGAGTAAAGCGATTACCATCATGACGGAAAGGGAAAGCAATAGATAATATCACTAGATTAAAATGCCTGATTTGAACATTCCAATTTGTATGCTAGTCACAACAAAATTACCGGATTTAAAAGATAATATTTTAATGTGAATACAGCATATTGAGTATAAGTTTTGCAAGTATTGTAATATGAATAAGAAAAAGAAATGAAACAGTGCATGCAAGTTCAGATTTTTAAACGAGTTGTATCATTTTCAGTTATTATTTGGCTGTCTCCTCCCAAGTATTCGTACTCACATTTATATGAAACATACGTATCACACAGCCCTCGTTTTTAATGGTCCTCTGCACTTACCTGAAACAAAAGAAATAAAATAATTGTAATATACATAGTAGTTTCAGCGTTTAAAATGCACAAAAAATTACTTATCATGTATTTCTATATAATTATTTTTATCTAAATTAAAAATCATTTATGAGACGAAATTGTTTCAGAAAAAATGTCAATAATAACGTAGCTAATATTTGACTACTTATATTTAAAACATGCTTCGAGTCTCTTCACAAAATCTTCTAAATATGTGATGTGCAGCTTTACACAAAATTCACTACTTTTCTTAGATAAATCTTATGGTAATTATCTACGTTTTGAAGTCTAAACAAGACTACACCTTCTTTGTGCTTACTTTAAGATGACAAAAAAGTTAACCTGTCCCTGTAGAAAGTTCTATAACTCATTTCCATCAAGTACGTAACTCAGCTGTCTGAAAATAAATGAAAAAATGTCATTTGTCATGATGCACTTCTAGTTGTTAATATCTGAATTTTCATTTCATGGAAAGCTTAAGTAAATCGTATTTTGATGTACACGTTACCTACAGATAAAGCTCTCACCAGATAAGTCCTATTTCAAATACAAATTTATAAATCTTGCAATATATATCAAAAACAAATATTCGAAAATAAAATTTCTTTAGTGAGAAATATATCCGAGTGGTTTTTAGAGAAAATTTTGCACAACTTTAAATAAGATGTGATGACGTCAGGATGTTGAAATTTGCTCCTCTCCTTTCGTAATCGTCGTTCATCTTTAGGAATTCAGGATGTTCAGGAAATTCAAGAAATTATAAATCTGCATCAATAACGAAACTCTATCACGCGAGCAAGAACTCTCCACAGAAGGCACTGGAGAAATATAACGGTCAATTTTGGTTACCTAATGATAAGTTAAAAAACACTTAACATTTTGTAACAATAGCATTTTAATGAAGATAACACACTCTCAAAAACGGAAGCATGTTCACTTACTGAAAAATTAAAATATTTACGATAATGATGGTATACGAAATTGTAATCTTTAGGGGCATTTATGTGCAATTCTTTGTGTCATGGTTATGGATGCTATTTAGCTGAGAAACGTAAGAGGTTCGATGAAGCGAATAATTCGTCAAAAAGGGGTCGATGAAAGAAGGTTGGGCATACCTACTCTAGCCATTACGTCACTAGACCCCCTCCATTCTATTAGAGCACCAATCTTCGTATCATGATCTCAACAAAGTCAGAGCGCACTTGCACTTTCACCTCATGTTTTTTCTTTACATCCTCAATGAGAACTGGAATGTCGCGAAGAAACCAGTTCTGACTCGCAGATGAATTGGATTATTAGTGTGCTCATGTATCACTTAAGCGGAGTGAATTCCGAGCAAAGTTGTCTTCGTCTGGAATTTCCCGGCAGAAGTCGAATACTGGGAACAAGAGGCAACACATTTTCGTCATAAGTCGCATAACATTTCTGTATCTCTCGGTTATATCAATCCCCTCGCGTACCGGTACCTAGTGATAATTACAGTCGGGCTTCCATATATCGAATCTGACGAATCCTTTAATAATATTCGATATATAGAAACTTCGATATACAAAAATAAGTACGAAATTTTAGTAAATGTTATTAAAACAATTTTAGAAAAATTGAGTAAAATGAAAAATTGAAACATTAAATAATTAACAAATGTTTTAATCATCCGTACCTCACTTCTATGAATAGGAACATAAAATTAGATTTTTTGTTACATTTGAGGATTCTTGTTTCGACATTTTGAACACGCTTCTTAAGCACGTTTACAGAAAATTGAAACTGCGTTCGACAGACGAACTAACATCGAAGGACCATTAGACGAAGGGGCACGCAGTTGACCTTCAGATCGCTTTACCGAACGCATTCCCGCGGCTGACAAGATCTGGGAGGGATAGGAGTGAGTTACCTTCACGAAAAAGCTGGGAACGGCACGTACTAGAAAGTATATAAACATTTATTCGATTATAGAAAAATCCAGAAGGTGTTGTTATATTTACCGTAGTAGTACTAATCTCCT